>JAWVWN010000299.1:0-12522 GCA_037367305.1 Phrynocephalus vlangalii
ACTTTTTTTTTAAAAAATTCCAAAAAACAAAAACAAACCAAAACAGACCCCTCAAAAAAAAATAAAAACCAAATGCCATTTTTTTTTTTCGGCCCATCTCTAAAAACTTAGGGTTTTTTAAAACAAAAAAAAAAAAATTAAATTTTGGGCGACTGCCCTGGGAAACAAGAGAGAAAATAAATAAGTTGATGGCATGGTTAGCCGCAATAATGTTTAAAAACTAACAAAAATAAAAAAATTTATTAAACCTAAGGGGAACATTCCTGCTGGTACCTCATGACAACAAAAAATAAATGAACACAGGTTTTTTTTTAAAGCATAAAACTACCTTTCTTATGGCAAGGTGATTAGGTCCCAAAACATTAAAATACATATTTAAAAGCAAAGCAAAATATACAAATGCAGTATTTTAAAAAGAATAAACAAATCCACACTAAAAATGATCAACAAAACCGCACCAAGACACATTTGAAGCAAAAAGGACAACACTCAAATTAAAGAACCGCCCTCAGACACCCAAATCATTAAAGGCTGTCTAAAGGGAAAGGTCATCACGGTTGCAGAAGGCCCTAAAAGAGGGGCCCAGACTGGCCCTGGGGGTGATACTCCGTGTCTTGAAAGAGAAATTTTTAGGACTTTAAATTTGACCCAGAGATGTATTTCATCTAGCGGAGCTGCTGTAATAAAAGGCGTTGATCCTGACCCCACCTCGTTTAGCAACTGGCTCTGCATTTTAGACCCACTGAAGTTTCTGAAACTTTCCCAAAAGGGGCAGCTCCACAAGAACACATTATAGTAATTCAGGAGGATTAAAAAGGCCAGTCACCATGGCCAATTAAACCCTGCCAGGTATGATGACACAGCGGTGCCTAGTTTTTTTGAATAGCTCTCGCGTCGGGAAGCTCTTCCTATTGTTGGGGTAAATTCTTCTTTCCTGTAATTTAACATTACTTCATGACCAACCCTGGGGCCAGGGGAAAGGAGGTCATTCTGTCTTTCCCCCATACACTCTTCAAACATTTTTAAAATACATTTCCTTTCAGTTTTGCCTTCAGCAGACAAACATACCCAACTCCATCAAGTAAAATAGTGGGGGAAAGGTGGTGTCTTTGCAAAAAAAATGTTTTTGCATGCGAAATAAAGGGAGGGGGGAGGGGGGAAGGAAGGAAGAATTGGGAAACACTATTTTTTTCCAAATCACCAAAGGGTTCACCTCTAGATCTGATACGTCTAATTTTTTTTTTGCCCTAGGGGGAAAACCCGTTGTTTCCCTCAAGTTATAGCCCCAGGAGAAAAAGTAAAAAGGGAGTAAACTTTATTTTATTTTTTTTGGTATAACCAGTGCTAACCATATAGAGGGGTGTTTGTGTGTGTGTGGGGGTGTGGTTTTGTGTTGTGTGTGTGTGTGTGTTGTGTGTTGGTGTGCGTGCATTTATTGTTACATTTATTTAGGGTTTTAAAACAAAAGAGAACTGGAATGGGGGAATACAAGCGCTCTTTTTCTCAGAACATCCTGTTCGGAAGTAATATTATTGCCCGTTTAGGTCTTTCATGGGGAAAAAGTAATCCAGTGGGTTTTTATATTACTGGAGTGGTGGGGATTTAAATTTTTGTAAAGAACTAAAAATAATTCTAAAATGGCTTCAAAAATTTGGGTATGATCATTCCAGCTCTCAATGCACTCTCAGCATATTACACTGAATTAAATTCCCCTGTGTTCAAGGGGCCCACTCCTATATATTTTGTACAATAATGGGGCTTTAACATTGGCATTACTTCACGTCCTACCTTCTTCCCATTACTTTTTACTGTGACAACGTTTTTCACACCCTGGTTTTTTTCCCTTTTTTTTCCCTGTTTCCATTTACTCATGGTCATGATAACTTGTCTCATGACAAGTGTTACTACACGGCCTTGTTTCGTGACAAGATCTGCTCTTTTGGGGGGGAAGGGAACACCACACCTCCTGTGTTTTGTCTATTTGAAATGTTGATCCACAGCATTCAAAAGTACAACAGAAATGGACGGACGCAAGTTCGCGAGCGGAAGATTGCCTTCGTTGCGTGACAGTTGTTACCTCACAGGACCCTGTCCCAGAACAGGAACAGAGACAAATGAATTCCCCAGCCCAGGGGCAGGTACGGCTTGTAATGCTCTGTTCCCGGTTCTGGGGGCATGGGCGAGACAACTTTTTGCTGTCATGCTATGGATGTGAAGTTAGTTTTTATTTTTATTTTTGTACCAGGGACGTGAAACAACCGCCATTGTTCTTGGGCAAAAACTCCCAGAAACCTTCACCACTAGATGTGCTGGCCAGCTTTCCTGACAGTTGTAGTAAAAGAAAATCTGGGGACCAAAAGTTGGGAAGCACGTTTTAAAAAATGAGATTTAAAATATGACCAAAATGCATAAAACCAAAGAAAAACACCCAGTCAGCCAAAGCCCTCACTCAAAGACAACTCTGTTTGGATATCAAAGGGCTGTCTGAATCAAAAGCTTGATACTGCAGCCTAAATCTTTTCCCTCTTGTATTTCTTACCATTGACTAAGAAAACAAAGTTAAGTGAGCAGCGAAAACTTGGGCAGCTGTGTATTGCAGCTAAGTGAGAAATGTCTGTTACATCTAGGTCAGGACAGAAATAATTTAAGCTGCCTATTCATATTTAATTTGCAGATACCTAAAATTCTCACACATCCTGGGTTACATATTCCCCACCAGGGGTGGGGGTTTACAGGGTATGCAATGTTACTATTTAATTTCACTTTTCTGAAAATGAAAAGGCCCAAGTGGCCTCTTTTGCCTATCATTCTTTGTACTGTGGATGAATGTTGAAACACTAAAGTTTTACATTGGTGCATTTTAATTACCCCTTGCATGGATGTACACCTTGCAAATACCCTGGTCTCTCAGAAATCAAGCAATCAAGCCTGAACTATCCCTGGAGATGAAAATGATGAAACTGAGACTGTCATGCTTTGGGCACATCATGAGAAGACAAGATTCTCTGGAAAAGACAGTAATGCTTGGAAAGGTTGAAGGCGACAGGAATAAAATGACAATCAAATACAGTTTAGATTGACTCCCTAAAGAAAGCCACAGCCTTGAGCTTAGAAGTGCGGAGTGGCACTGTTGAGGACTGGATGTTTTGAAGAGCACTCCTTCACATGGCTGCCGTAAGCCAGTGGCAACTTGAGAGCACATGATAGTATTTTTAATTCGAGCTTCCTCTCCTCCCATCCACATCCATCTATTCATCATGAAACTGCAACACTATGGAAAGTTCAGTGTATAACTATTAGATTTCATTGTTTTCACTTGCCCTCCTTCTATGCCATTTGTCACAGAAGGATCTGTAGTGCAATCCTGTAGAAGTATATTCTGATTTATGCTCCACTGGAGTCAGTGAAGTTTATCTGCCTCTACATAGATACATGTTTAAGTCGAAGCAGCTAAACTTTTCTGCCTCAGTGTCTGTGAAGATTCTCAGTCATCCAGGTGAGTTTATCTGGTAATTCAGATAGATATGACCTTGCTGTTTTTCATTGTAGACCGAACTGATAGAACTCCTTCACAAGGGATGTGTGATTTATTCCACTGCCATCAGCCTCTGAATATTCTTAAAGCTACACTTTTTCCAGGTAGCTTTTAAGTAAGATGATGTTATTTTATTTATTTATTTATTTATTATTTATTTATTTATTTATTATTTATTTATTTTTACAACTTATATGCCGCCCACTACCCAAAGGTCTCTGGGCGGCTTACAATCAAGGAATTAAAACAGTTAAAAACATCAAACAACAATAAATAATTAAAACAACAATAAAAACCTTATACTAAAACATCACACTAAAATTGCCAGCAGAAGACCCACAATCTAAATTGTATCAATTAAAAAACTTCTGGAACAGAAGGTTTTTACCTGGCGCCGAAATGTCATCAGTGTTGGCGCCAGGTGGATCTCACTTGGGAGGCATTCCATAGCTTGGGGGCAGCTGCCGAGAAGGCCCTGTGTCTGCAAGCCATCCCTCTTACCTCCTTGAGGGATGGCTCTTTCAAGAGGCCCCCTGGCTTGATCCTAATTGCCGGGTAGGTTCATATGGAAGGAGGCGTCCTTCAGGTATCCAGGTCCTAAGCCATTTAGCACTTTATATGTCAAAACAAGCACTTTGAATTGGGCTCGGGCAGCAACTGGTAACCAATGTAGGCTACGTAGAATCGGCGTGATGTGATCCCTAGCGGCCCCACCACTTACTAGCCGCGCCGCACGATTCTGAACCAGTTGCAATCGCCCAACCGTCTTCAAAGGCAGCCCCATGTAGAGCGCATTGCAGTAATCAATGCGGAATGTTACCAGTGCATGCGTAACTGTTATGAGGCTCCATTCATCCAGGTAGGGGCGTAGCTGATTATTTTTCGCAGCTGGAGAAAGGCACCCCTGGCCACCGAGTCCACCTGGGCTTCCAGAGTTAGACCGGGGTCCAGGAGCACCCCCAAGCTGCGGACCCTGTCCCCTTAGGGGGAGTGCAACCCTGTCCAGAACAGGAAGTGGCCCTCTAACCTGTCTGGTGAAGCACCCACTAACAGCACTTCCGTCTTGTCTGGATTGAGTTTAAATTTTGTTAACCCTCATCCAGTCCATTATCTGTCCCAGACATGAGTTCAGCACAGAAACCGCCTCACCTGGATTGGTGGAAAACGAGAGGTAGAGCTGGAAATCATCAGCATATTGCTGAGTCCTCAGCCCAAACCTCCTGATGACCTCTCCCAGTGGTTCCATGTAAATGTTGAACAGCATGGGAGACAGCATAGAGCCCTGAGGAACCCCATGACATAAATGCCACAAGGCAGAGCAACTGTCCCCCAGCACCACCTTCTGAACACGGTCAGCCAGGAAGGAATGGAACCACCGCAAAGCGGTGCCTCCAACCCCCAAACCTGGCCTGCCTATCCAGAAGGACACCATGGTCGATGGTGTCGAAAGCCGCTGAAGGTCCAGGAGTATCAACAGGGTTGCACTCCCCCTGTCTCTCTCCCGGCAGAGGTCATCATACAGGGCGACCAAGGCAGTCTCTGTACCAAAACCCGGCCTGAAACCATATGAAATGGATCCAGAAAATCTGTTTTCATCCAGCAGTGCCTGGAGTTGCCCGGCCACCACCCACTCAAACACCTTGCCCAAATAAGGGAGGTTCGCTACTGGAGGGTAGATAACCACCAGCCCTGGGTCCAGGTTAGGTTTTTTAAGGAGTGGCCTAATTACTGCCTCTTCTAAGGCAGCAGGGACCACTCCCTCTCTTAATGAGGCGTTTACAGCGTCCTGGACCCAGGTGCGAACTCCCCGGGCAGATCTTTCAATTAGCCAAGAAGGGCAAGGGTCGAGTGGCGTAGTGGTAGCACGGACAGATCCAAGCACCCTGTCCACATCCTCAGGTCTCAATAATTGAAACTCATCCAATAATACTGGACCTAAGCACAGCACACTGGACACATCCCTTGATTCTGCACCAATAGTGGATCCAATTCCCTGCGAATCTGAGCGATTTTTTCCTCAAAGTGGACAGCAAACTCGTCACAGCGGGCTGCTGATGGTCCAGAACCTCCATCGTATTTCTCGGTTGAAGAAGGTCCCGGACCACCCGAAACAGCTCTGCTGACGGCACTCTGAAGAAGCAATACGGTTTGTGAAATATTGCCTTTTCGCAAACCGTATCGCCATGGAATAGGCCCGATAATGGGCTCTAAGCCGTGTTCGATGGGACTCACAGTGATATTTTCTCCACTTGCGCTCCAGCCGTCTCCCCTCCTGCTTCATTGCCCGCAGCGAGATGTATACCAAGGAGCTGTCTGGGCTCTGCGAAAGGGGGAGAGGGCGCTTAGGTGCAATTGTGTCAACCGCCCGGACATTTCCCTATTCCACAGGTGACCTGAGCTTCGACAGGAGCGCCGACCATATCAGATGGATAATCCCCCAGACCTTTCAGGAAACCATCTGGATCCATTAGTCTCCGAGGGCGGATCATCTGAATAGATCCCCCACCCTTGCAGAGGTAGAAGAAGCTAAATAGCCTAAACTTGACCAAAAGTGGTCTGACCATGACAATGGAATTAGAACCAACCCCTCCACATCCAGACCACCATCCTCCAATCCCATTGAGAAGACCAGGTCTAAAGTATGGCCCTTCTCATGCGTTGGGCCATTGACATATTGAGACAGCCCCATGGTTTTTCATGGCGGCCATGAAGTCCTGAGCTGCCCCATTCAAGGCTGCCTCAGCATGGATGTTGAGGTCCCCCAGTACCAACAGCCTGGGGCCCGCAACACCAGGTCCGAGACAACCTCCGTCAGCTCAGGCAGGGAGACTGTTGGTACGCAGCAGGGTGGGCGGTACACCAGCAGAACCCCCAAAATCTGTCTCGTGAGCCCAACACACAGTACAGGCCCTCCAGCCTCCTCCCAAGGGGACAGGAAGTCTGGTCAAGGAGATAGAACTCCGATAGACTATAGCAACTCCCTCTCCCCAACCCTTCAAGCGACACTGGTGCTGGACCGAGTACCCAGGCGGGCATAGCTGGGAGACGGGAACACCACCCTCCTCTCCCACCCAGGTCTCGTAATACATGCCAAGTCGGCACCCTCATCCAGAATGACATCATGGATGAGGGCAGTCTTATTTTGTACCGACCTGGCATTCAACAACAGCACCGTGTGGCTTGTGGGCTCGCTGATATGGTCACCTGATTCCTTCTGGCTAGGGGTGGAACCAGAAGAGGGGATAGATGTAAGGTATCTAAACTCTCTTCTCCTAGGCGGGCATGTTCCACTCCTACCACCATACCTTCCCCTACCCAGCACAATTCCAATGGCTGCCCCATCCATTGCCCTCCCCCCTTCCTGTTCCCTTAGTTCTATTGTGGGTCCTATCTCTTATACTTGATGGCAACAGGGACTCCAAGGCCAAACAGCACCCGCAAGGAAAAGCTGCAAGCAGCCCCTTCTGGCTCTCACCCAAAAGGCGTGGGGGTGGCAGATGTTGTTGGAGTCTCCCGGCACAGGAACGCTGGTCCGACAGTCCCTGGCAGCCCGGCCTTTTCAAGCCCTTTCCTCCCTGGGCCAGGTGGCAGATGTTAAGCAGGCAGATGTTGTTGGAGTCTCCCGGCACAGGAACGCTGGGTCCTGGTCCTGAGGAGACGGCAGGGACTCCAAAGCCAAACAGCACCCACAGGGAAAAGCTGCAAGCAGCCCCTTCTGGCTCTTACCCAAAAGGCGTGGGGGTGGCAGATGTTGTTGGAGTCTCCCGGCACAGGAACGCTGGTATTATAGGGTACCTTTCACAGATACATATGTTAAAATGTCTGCTGATACATTAATGTCATTACCATTCCTGTGCCTCTACAACACCAGTTTGCTAAAGAAGTAAATTGAGGAAGATAACTATTTTGAACCGCTTTGAATTGGAAATGACTTCTACTTATGAGTTCCCTTCTATCTTTTCTTCCTCTACTCAGTTGCACCTCTGCAAAAATGTTCCTTGTATCCTCAAAGTGCTCTGCAACAGATTGTGGGGACAAGGTTACAGAGGGACAGAAAATGATATTCCCAACCAGGATGCACTGCACTGGAAAACAGACACTACTGGGCATCTTAGATCAGGCATGTCCAAACTTCGGCCCTCCAGATGTTTAGGACCACAACTCCCACAGTCCTTTGCCATTGTAAATACAGGCTTGGAATTCTGGGAGTTGTGGTCCAAAACATCAGGAGGGCTGAAGTTTGGACATGCAGGGCTCGGTCCCATGTCCATTTAAAAGCAGTTTATCTTACTAGATAAACCGTGTCTAAAAATGCTGTCCCCATGGCCATGGGGCTTTTTGAAAAAAGAAAAGAAAAAAGAAAACCCGGTAATGCCCCTTTAAGCAAGGTTTCTGTGACTCACCCAAGAGGTAGGGAATTTTTTGCCTCGCTTTGATAAGCCACCTTTTAAGGAAGCAGATGCCGTGGGACCACACAGATGATCCGGGTTTCTTCTTTTTTTTTAACTCATAGCACCAACCGGCTGTTCCTGGGGCCGATAGGCACTGTTTTTTTTTAAACTGCTTTTCATCTTAGGAGAAACAGGAAGCTCCATATGGTGTCCTAAGCTTTAATTTCCCCCAACCAAGTGGTCCATTTTTTTTTCAAATGCTAGCGCCACCTGCTGGCCAAGGGGGCTGAACTGCACTTTAAAATAAAAAAACCAGCTTTGGACGTGGGAACTCCTGTCCCACTTATTCAATCACGTGATGGGACAAAGAGGAAAAGCCGGACCTTCAGAAGATCAGGATCAAAACCCAGGTGAGATAGCAGCCTTAGATGTACTCTGTTGAACTTTAAAATTGTCTGCTTTGTGATGAGTCATAGGTATATTTTTTCAATCTGTGGTTACTGATTATTGACCATGGAACTGTGCTTACTCCAATATGTGACAATTCCATGGCCAGTATTATACCCTAGCATTGTCCTGTAGGACTTCCTTAAAATCTGTTATACAAATAAATCAGTGTGTTAGTGGTTACCTGTGCCATGTAAGCAGTACAGAAGTGCACAGAACTACCTGGCATTACCTTGTTCAATGTAATTATAGAGTTTTGGATCCATTCATACATATGATGTTGCCATGTAGTTTTCCTCACAACAATACTGTTAAATCCATGCTTGTCTACAGTTGTGCAAAGGAAATGTGTATGGACAATAAATGGACAACTTTGGTGAGAAAGTACTGAGGAACAGGGATGTTATAATATGGATTTATTTTATTTTATTTTGACTGCCAAAATCCTTCAAAATTTCCACTGGCAGAATTCTGGGAGTTCCAGTGCATAGAATTACACCTAGAGATACCTATAAAGAAACCTAGATTTCACTAGGTTGGAGAAGGCCCTAGCTTAAAGGCTTCATTGCTTAGCTCCAGACAAGCCTTCTATTAAAAAAAAAAGAAGTGTCTCATTGTTCCTTGGGAGTTATGGGGATCTCTGTATGGTATATTAACCTTTAGAAAATGGCTCCCAAACACTCCACTCAGGAGGCCCTAGAACTCTCAAGTAGTACCAGGGCAGCTTTGTGCCTGACAATGCAAGCAATAGAGGCAAATATATCTGGTCTGTAGACTTGTATTTCTGGACTACACCTCCCAGATTTCTGCCTGGAGTATTTTGGTACTAGCAGTTAAAAAAAGAAATACAGCTCCCATCCCTACTGAAAGAAGCCTTCTGCAATTATTTCACTTCTAGTTGTAACTGAAACTCAGAACAGCTCCTATAACGTAAAAACACTCGGGGTATATTTACTTTTGGTTAAGCTTCGATTTTTATTTTAATTCTTCTTCAAAGGCATAATTCTACTCCCCATTGTCTTAGTTTTTGCATTGACTGCTGAGGCAGAAGAGATTTGAAGGTAGAGCTTTCCCTTTCTACCCACATTTTGTTTTATGTTTGAGGCAATTGGTAGTGTGCATGTGTTTAATCGAAGCCATTTCTTTTTTATACCTACCTGCTGTTTAGACATTTTCTAGGAGCTGTGTAATCACTAAAATAAAAACCTCCTTGGAGAACTCTGTGTGAAGTCAGTGGACTGAGTTCATTAGTCACTTTCTTCTGCTCATATCCTCTGTTAAATGTGGCCACCTTGACGCTCGGCCATGATGTGTTAATGGCTCTCTCCTGGCACCAGAGAGCTTTTGCTGCAATCACAGAAAGTAGGTATCATTATTAGCATTTTCAAAATGACAACCAGCCTAGCTTTTCACTCACAAAAACCTCCCAAGTCCCCAAGAGGCTTCATTCATTGTACAGACAATAATATAAGGTGACATTTATCTACAGCAAAATATTCAACAGAATTAACACAAATGCAGGGTAAGGGAAAACAACCATACATCTCTTTGGATATATGTCTGTGAAAATGCAGTCCAGGCATTGAGTCACAGCAAATGGACTTCTTTTCTTGTTAGAGCGAAATGTTTCATTACTCATCCAAGTAGCTTCTTTAGCTTGTGGAAAGTTGGTAGGAGACTTCCAATTTATACTCTACCTTGGTTTAATGTCACCCTGATCTGAACAGGCTCATTAGATCAGGGATGAATGAAAGTCACACCTCTGCAGCCCTTTCCATACCCATTAAACATGGGTCATTAGCTGTGGCCTTCCTGATGGTGGTGTGAAGTGGTCCTGATTTTTCTGGGGATAGATGAAAGGGCAGCATGATAAATGGGAGACAGATTTTGCCTCAATCCTCCAACCCTGTTGAGAAAAATGTTTTCTATAAAGGCATGTATGTCCTCCCCGACCCTAGAACCACCTATCTTTGACTAAGATGTGTGCATCTCCCTCATTGAATGAGTGTCCTTTGTCCTTCAAATGAAGGCACACTGCTGATTCTTTGCGTGTATTGCAGATAAAGCCATGTCCTTTGGTCAGTGTAATCTCATACCTGTTTACTCAGGAGTAAGGCCTGAGCTTGATCCATGATACGCTTTGATTTCAAAAGAAAAGGTAAACATTTGTGTAGTACTAAATGATCTTCAGAAGCAGAGGCAGCTCACAGGTTGCAAAGGCTCCTCACTCCAAATACTGTATCCCCTTACTTTTGTCACAAGCCACATGTTCAGAGGTAATTCTAGAGGAGTCTAGTAGGGCTTACTAACCTATTTTATGTTCTTTGGCAAACTTTTAGAACACTAAATAGCCAGAGATCTTTCCTGTTTCTAACTTGGTCCATTTGACGAGCCTCTCTTAATTGATCAATAGTCAAAATTCCACCAAGGGGAAGCAATTTTAAACCAAACATTTACTAAAATCAGTGTTATGTACCTTTGGCTTGAACATAGCCTAAATGTTTTCAAACTACAATGTGTGCCAGATACATTTTCATGGGCTTAATTTAAACAGGGGCAATTTCATTATACATGGATGGTATTAGTGACTGTGTTTCTGTCTCTCTTCTCTGCTTGAGAGCATCTGCAGCAAGTTAAATTTTATGTGCTTTGTTGGCTCTCTTACTTTGCCTGCATTATTAAGATGCTAATGTAATATACATGATCCCTTCGGGTCTGTGCTGCATCACTTTACATTGCACTTGACACGTTGGTTAGCTCCATTATCATAAATACTTGGGGTTCCCATAGCAGTTTTCAACACCAAATCTCAATGCATTTTTCAAAGAATGACAAGTGTCATTATCTCAGTTACAAGTCTTAATTCTGGTACATTAACTATAGGATGGTTGTATGATGGGCGGGCGCTCTGGAGATGCCCTTTGTTTATGTCTTATAACTGCAATTAGACTCTTGTAATCAGAGATTATAGAAGCTGAAACACTGTATGCAGGAGGTCTATTTTTTTACTGATAGTTACATTTATTAATGAAAATGATACGCATACAATGAGTGCATGAGCTTGAGCACTCCCAGTGGCATTCCAGAGGTTCCTGCCAGAGCTATATCACAGGCATGGGTTGGATTCCTTTTCCAGGGCATTGCCCAGGCTGAACACTCCAAAGAGATCCCAGATGCTGAAGAGACTTGGAGGTGTGGAAAGAAAGGGGGGAAGCTCACCAAAAAGACATCCCACCAAGTGGAGTATAGAAAAGAAGCCAAAGAAGAACTGTGGTAGCAGGTGGGAAAAGAAGAAGAGGGGAGACTGGGACAGACGACAGGGCCAGTGCCTCTGATTGAAGATGATAGTCAGGCCGCACCTGGAGTATTGTGTACAATTCTGGTCACCGCATCTCAAAAAAGACATAGTGGAACTGGAAAAGGTGCAAAAGAGAGTGACTGAAATGGATACTGGGCTGGGGGACCTCCCTTATGAGGAAAGGCTAAAACATTTGGGGCTCTTTAGTCTGGGAAAAAGGCGCCTGAGGGGATATGATTGAGACGTACAAAATAATGCAGGGCATGAGTAAAGTGGATAGAGGGATGCTCTAATCTCTCACACAACTCAAATTGAGGGCTGGGAGAGTGAGAGCAGACAAAAGGAAATATTTTTTTACCCAGTGTGTTAGTCTGTGGAACTCCCTCCTACAGGATGTGGTGGTGGCATCTGGCCTGGATGCCTTCAAAAGGGGATTGGACAGATTCCTGGAGGAAAGGTCCATCACAGGTTACAAACCATGATGGAGATGTGTAATTTCCAGGCTTAAAACCAGGGTACTTCAAGGGCCAGATGCAGGGGAGTGGTATCAGGAGACAGATATCTAGTCTCGTGTGCTCCCAGAGGCATTTGGTGGGGCCACTGTGAGATACAGGAAGCTGAACTAGATGCACCTTTGGCCTGATCCAGCATGGCTCTTCTTATGTTCTTATGTTCTTAAGAGAAAAACCCACATTTTACTGTATGTGCTGGCATTACATAGGCAAAATGCAAACCTCCTCTAGTTGATTATGTCCCAGACTAATTGAAAGAGCCCAGTTTGCAGAAGTTGGATTTTAAAAAAAAAAGACTAAGTTGTTATCCACCTGAGGGTTGTTGAGAAAGATAAGTAA
>JAWVWN010000301.1:0-43952 GCA_037367305.1 Phrynocephalus vlangalii
AAGGACTAAAAAGCGTTTTTTTTTTTTATTATTTATTCTTTGGGGAAGAAGTATATGTGGATGTATCAGGCACCAAAATAACTTTGAGTCCTTCTTATGCACTTGATAAATGGTAAATACTTATGGGTGATATCTTTTCCTGAACCCTCTGAAAAAGGGTCACCATAAGTCAGAACTGAGTTGATGGCCCATGATGACAATGATTCGTTAGACTGGTCAAGGAAAGACATTTGATTCTCCACCATGAGAAGAAGGATCAGTTACAGTGGACCCTCATATAACAAGCTGTTTGTTTAACAGAAAATCTGCTTAAAGGAAAAAAATTCCAGAGATAGGGGAAATGGCTTAACAGAATCTCCTATGGGGCAAATCTGTACAACAGAAAAACGTCATGATTAGGATTACTCCGTTTTCAATGCATTCCTATGGGAAATTTGTACAAAGGAAAATTTGTTCAACAGAATTTCATTTGGAACAAATTAATTCCTTTATACAAGGTACCAGTGTATTGGACACATTCCTGTGCTCTGATTTGATGGGATCTCCAGAAGAGCCATAACATTATCATCCCTGTTGAGCACAAAAATGCTATTGATTTTGTTTTAGCCTCAACAAGTCTAGATGCAGTACTTCAGCTTCATGAAGTACTATAAGAAAACAAGCTAACCACTTCATGCCAGAAATCAAGAGTATTAATTAGCAGGCCATCTATTCCTAAGTATGGCTATTGATGCCTTGTTAGTTGTTAGAGAACTTTACCCAGCACAAATTTAGTGACATTTGATTCTTGTGTTACGGTGCTTCTCACTTAATTACCGCAACTTGTTGTTGTGACTGGTAACTTCATCTAATGCAAATTGTTCTGCACTCTGTTGACATGTTGACATGCACTTTATTTAGATATCAGAGTTTGAATTGGAGCTCGGGTAATGGGGAAATGACTTACAACGTGATACACACAGGAATACATTTGTATCAGAGCTGCTTAGAAGAAATACCATTGAAGATGTCGGATGAACAAAATTCAGGAAAGGAATATATCCAGGGCCAATCTTATCCCTAGATTGACTTAATGTCCACCTCATATCTTGCTTGTATGATAATGAGAAGTATGTTTGGCATGGTACCCTTGTATGTATTCTTGTAAAATAGCTATATGAGGTTGTTACTTATTGTACTTTAATTGTAGCAGAGAAATAAGCCAGACTAGCAAGGCCTGACAGAGCATGATCAACAGTTATATTCAAATGCCTGATATACTCCTACAAAGATACCCACCTGTTGCCAATATTTTCAGAGGAAATTGTATAACTGTTGCATCTGCAGATATTTGTGAAGAAACATCTGCTGAACTTGCCTGAGTACATTCATCTTTATATGAGTCAGCACTACTGCTTATCAACACTAGAGGTGGGTACAAAATGAAAATATAGCGTTTCATTTCATTTGGCCTTCCATTTTGTTTTGTTTTCATTAGCAATGGTTTTTTTAAAAAGGAAATATAACAAAATAGGGTTTTGTTCAGGGGGATCAGTTATTAAACCTCTCCAAATTTGAGGGAGGGGTGCTTACAAGGAAGAGTCCAAAGAAGCTTCCCGTTGATTTTGGTTCCTCTAGGATGAATAGTTTCATTCCTAGAGGGGGGGGGAATCATGTTTCATTTTGTTTCATAATGAAACACATCCTATCCGTTTCATTTCATAATGAAATGAAATGATTCGTTTTGTAACAAAATGACAAAGCAGCATTTCATTTTTGGTTTTGTGCCCATCTCTAATCAACACTGATGACATGGCAAAGGCTAACATCTGCATTTACATCTCTAATGTTTGCACTTGGGTTGAATTTTGTAGAACAGGGCATGTGATGAGGGTGGTGGGAGATGTGGCCAAATGCAAGTGGTAGGCCAAAATGTGAGGAAAACTGATTTCACATAGTGAAATATGAATATATTACTTCTCACTTCCCCATGGGCCACTATAGCTTTTTTTAAAAAAAATTATTTAATTATTGTATGATCTTAGTTGGGGAGAGGGACACCCAAATCAGCTAACAGCACTAAACTAATGATTTAAACATAACATTAAAAACACATGTTTTGAACTCAAAAATAAAAAGCAGTCTAAATTATTTGTTTTATAAATTGCAACTAATTTGCTTCAAGACAAGCTGTAGCCCATCTGATTCTGTTTGTATCCTGATAGTTGAAACTATTTGCACTTATCTATTTGTACATATTTGCATTTGTCTTAATAGTACGGGAATGAAAATGGGAAAAATAAAATGGCTTTGATGTAGGATGGAAAGTGAAATTCAGTAGCATCAGTTGCTCTTCGACTTCCACTGCACAAAGTTCCTTCCTTCCTTCCTTCCTTCCTTCCTTCCTTCCTTCCTTCCTTCCTTCCTTCCATTCCTTCCTTCCTGGGAGTCATGCATAACTTTCTAGGCAAGAAATACATACTTGGGCCTCTACCTAGAAGCAAAAGCAAAGCGAAGGAAAAGCAAAGTTGTTCTGCTTATAACCCGCCCCATACCACTTCAAGTGGGACCGTGCTTTTCAATCTGTTCATAAATGACCTGAGACAGGGATAAACATGAGGTGGCCAAGTTTGCAGATGACACAAAACTTTTCCGTGTGGTGAAAAGCAAGAAGATTGTGAAGAGCTCCAGAAGGATCTCTCCAAACTGGGGAATGGCTGAGAAATGGCAAATGCGTTTTTAAATGTAACCAAATGTAAAGTAATGCATAATGGGGCAAAAAATCCAAACTTCATCTATCAAGTCATGGGCTCTGAGTTATCCGTGACGGATCAGAAAGAGATCTTGGTGTGTTGGTGGCCAGCTCCATGAAGGTGTCTCCCCAATGTGTGGCAGCGGTGAAGAAGGCCAATTCCATGCTAGGGATTATCAAAAAGGGGATTGAAAATAAAACAGCCAACATTATAATGCCATATACAAAACAATAGTAAGGCCCCCACCTGGAGTATTGTGTACAATTCTGGTCACCGCATCGCAAGAAAGACATAGGGAACTGGAAAAGGTGCAGAAGAGAGCAACTAAAATGATTACTGGGCTGGGCACCTCCCTTATGAAGAAAGGCTAAAACATTGGCCTCTTTAGTCTGGAAAAAAGGCGCTTGAGGGGGATATGATTGAGACATACAAAATAATGCAGGCTATAGTAAAGTGGATAGAGGAAGCTCTTCTCTCCTCTCCCAAAATACCAGAACTAGGGACATACACTCAAATTGAATGCTGGGAGAGTAAGAACTGACAAAAGAAAATATTTTTTCACCCAGCGCATTGCAAGTCTTTGGAACTCCCAGCCACAGGATGTGGTGATGGCATCTGCCTGGATGCCTTCAAAAGGGATTGGACAGATTCCTGGAGGAAAAGTCCATCACAGGTTACAAACCATGAGGGAGAAACCAGGGTACTTCAAGGCCAGAGCAGGGGAGTGGTATCAGGAGACAGATATCTAGTCTCATGCGCTCCCAACGCATCTGGTGGGGCCGCTGTGAGATACAGAAAGCTGGACTAGATGGGCCTTTGGCCTGATCCAGCATGGCTCTTCTTATGTTCTTATGTTCTTATGTAAGTAGTCTCTGAGTGGTTTACAGTTTAATTATGCAGGCTACACATCCCCCCCCCCCAACCTCAGAAGGAAAGAAGGCTGAGTCAACCATGAGCTGACTAACAGGAATAGAACACCAATTAGTGAGAGCAGTTTTAGCTGTAGTACATGCATTTAACCACAGTGCCATGAGGATATTCACTGATCCGCCACGAAGCAGAGCAGTCACCATGAAGTTGCCATAATGAAAGAGCCACATACTTCCTGTTACCAGCCCCCAGGCTGCAGCACTCTGGATTAGCTGAAGTTTCTGAACTACTTTCAGATATAATCACATGCAAATAATGAAGTTAACTGCTAATTGCTGTGTCAGTTTCTTTGCATTTACGGTAGGTTGTTGTGTGTGGACAAAAAGCCAAAACAGTAATGAAGCTGCACACTAAGACAATATGTTCAAATGACCACAACATTTTGGTGTGTGACTAAGAGGGGGTGGTACTGGGTTAATGCAGTTCAAGGCTTATACCTTCAGAGCGGTCGCATGTTGAATTCTTCTGACAAAATGGGAAAAGATATTGTAACTGAACAAATTAGGCATATAAATCGAATTAAGCTTCTTTTTAAAAACAAACACAGTCTAGGTCTTCTCTGTCTCTCAGCTTAGGGTACAAGGGATGTGCTGTTGTTAGCAACAAATCCAGAAACATTTCATTTCCCTAATCCACAAGGATCAACTGTCCATCTGCAGCTAGATTACCTCGCATGATGGAAAAGAGAATCTTATTACAGAGAGAAGAATACAAATTGCCTTTGAAGCTGTACAATACCTGTTCAGTATTAGTCCATTGTGAGTTTTTCACATGGAAGTGAATGCAGCAAGCACAAGAAAGGAAAGGAGTGGCTGTTATGCTGTCGTTCGTGTAACTCAGACCAGAAAGAGATCCTAATAAGATCCAGGGGAATCTTGTGTGGAGTGCATCCAACCCTCTGACCTCATGAACAGAGTGATGTCCTAAGGAAGCAACAGAGAAAGGACAAGAGAAGGGCTATGGGCACAGTCCATATTTGAATTTTGAATCCTTAGAGGAGCACTGAAGGGAAATTGTCACACTTCGTGCCACCTGAGATTGATACCCGCACCTTCATCCTTTTATATACCCTGAATTCTGCCATCCCTCAGCACTGAAAATAGGTTTACCAAGGGGGGAAATGTGTTGATAAAGAGAGGTGGGATCAACCTCCTTGAACCAACTCTACACTTTCTCTCTCCTCCATTTTCTTCCTAGTGGCATGACAGAGGAAGGGAAAGGAATGTTGGACTTTTCTGACTGATAGCTCAATATGCAGTCTTGGACAAGAATCCCACGGCACACTCGAAATTGTAGTGCCAACAAAAAGGTGGGGGTACGATTGAATAATCTCTCTCTGATCATATATTCAGTTCTGTCATATACCTTGCATTTCATTCTTTTGCTTTTCTTTTGTGTTTTGTTCCAGATAAATAATAAGCTGCCGTGATGCTTTGCAGTGATTGTGGTTATTGAAAATCTTTATTGGTCCAGGTCTCTTCCCTTCAAAATGTCTTGTATTCAGAATTTGAATAGCGTAATCCTCTTGTTACTTTTCTTGTCTGTTTGTCTATTTGATTAGTAATCAGCTTGTTGGTGTTGTTGCATGGCATCAACTTTCCTCTGACCCTCCCTGACAGTAAGGATGAGTTGACACCACCCCCCAAAATGGTCCTATCTTGAAACTATCTTGAAAACTCAAGAGCATGGCTTGTTTTCTTGGCTCAATTCATTCTATCAAAGTTTTTTTGGGAAATCTGTTGAGATTTGGTAGTAATTTTGTGTTTATTTATTAGTATCCCCCATCCAACCTCTACCATGTGTATTTTATATGAATCTATCCAAACTTCCCGAATTGGTCTATTTAGTCATACTAGTGTTGTTTTTAGGATCTCTACTCCAGGCATGATACCATAGTCTTTCGAGACTGAAGGATGCCAATGATGATCCACCTCCTACCATGTGTTTTTTAAATGAATCTGTGGGTTCACATAGACTTTGTGTTTATGACTACTTACCATGTTGTTTAATGTCATGTTGTCTATTAATGCTGTAAGATCTTCCTCAATCCCTTGTTCTCAAATACTTGAATATGACTAAATTGTACGGGACTGTATATTATCCCTCATTATTGTAAGCCACCTTGGGTCCTTTTCCAAAGAGAAAAGTGAGGTAAAAATACTCTAAAATAAGTAATATACATACAGTGGACCCTTGTATAACGTACAGCTTGTATAACAGAAAATCCGAACAACGGAAAAAATTCCATCACCACTCCCCTCCCCCTCCCTGTCCAACATGGTGCAGGCAGTCTCTGGAGCTCTTTACCGAAGATGCAAGCTGGCAATGGAGGAGGAGAAGGAGGCTAAGGTCACTCGCTCAGCTTGGCTAGGCACCCACAGCAAAGCTTCCTCAGGGATGCCACCTCGTCTCTTTTCCTTCCCCCTTTCCGTCTCTCTCTTTTTCTTCCCCCCCCCCACAACTGCACCTCATTCCCTCCCACACCACCCGTGCGCCCAGCGGCTGCGGCCGGTGAGCCCGAGCAATGCAGCGCAAGAGAGCCGAGGTAACCTGATGGTGCTGTGGATCAGCACTGCCGGACCTGGCGCCGGCGAGGTGGTGGTGGAACGCACCCCGGGCAGGTGGTGCAGTTGGCCCATTTTGCAGAGCCTGTGCTCTGGCTGCTGCCGCCGTTGCTCAGTCCTACAGGCGGGTTCACTTTCCTCCTGAGCAGAAGTAGCAGAACGCCTCTGCCGTCCCTTCCTCCTTTGTCTCTCTCCCAGCCCCTCATTCATGAGTTGGAGCCTCTACTCCTCAGGTTTGACTCCTGCATTCTTTTCCCTTGCTGGCCTCCGGAACACCGCACCACGCTCAGGCCAGGCGCAGTGTGTGTTCTGTGTGTGTGTGTGTGTGTGTGTGTGTGTGTGTGTGTGTGTGTGTGCAGGGAAGGAGGAGACCATAGAGGATGGTTCCTAGGCTTGGCCTGGGAAGAATTAACCCTTGTGCTGCTGCACTCTGCCTGAAATCAGTGTGTGGGGGTGGGTGCCTGTTTGCATTTTTGCATTTCTGTTCCCCAAAATTATACATGTACTGTAGTTTGTGTCATTTTTCTCTGCATTGGAACAGATTACTCCATTTTTCAATGCATTCCTATGGGAAATTGCAATTTGTATAAAGGAAAATTTGTTTATATATCTCCCGGAATTCCCTGGGACAGAGTGGCCAGTTGTATGTAGCCTAGACCCTCTCCAGCATGGGTAGATTTTTCCTCTTTGTAGGACATCAATTCTAATCAAGGTCCTGAAACTGCCTTTGGAAAAAGCCATGTGACTCCCATTCATGGATTTTTGTATTATATATGCCGTGGAAATAGCATATCAAATTTTTTTTGGAAACCAAATTGTATTGGTTTGGCAGTACTGTACTTATATTGTCCCAGCCAACTTAAGGAAAGCTGCCAAAAGCTGCCACAGTACTACGATTAGCATTATTTATTCCTTTTCTGTCTGGATGCTTACAATATCCTTAACTAACATTTGGTATAATATCTATTCATTATTTGATTTAAGGGAGGCATGCATTTTAAAAAAAAATCATACCCTATTTGAAATTCATCCGTTCCCATTCTGATTTTCAATACCCTTATTTCCCTCAGTTTTGCTTTGAGGGTCCCCCCTCCTTTGAGAACATTGAAAACTCTGTCTCAAGACATCTGCGTTAGACAAGACTGATAGGATAATGATGATAGCATGTTAAAATGCTATCTATGTAAATCACCCCATCAATGGATACAAGATGCAGCTATATTACATTATTTCCTCCTTTCCATTCCTTTCCTTTCCTTTCCTTTCCTTTCCTTTCTGTTCAGTTCTGTTCTTTTCTTTTCTTTTCTTTCTTTTCTTTTCTTTTCTTTCTTTCTTTCTTCCACATACATTTTCATATTTTAAAAGGAAAAATATTGGACAGTTAAGATATTTCAGATATATCTTTGCTTTATTTGACACATTATTATTGTGCAAAAAGTCATTAAATTTCATGATAATTTACACCACAGTTCTTCTTCAAAAAGGCTGCTCTAACCTCTAAGCATCTCTTGAGTATCCCTTTTTGGTTATCCTCATTGAGAGGAGGAGGATGCACCATTAAGAACATTATGTTTTAAAGTACCTTGGCATGATAAATAGAAGTACATATTTCACAAGCAAGCAAGACTATTGTGTCTTTTCTCCCTCCACTGAATGAGGTTGCATTGACCCCAGGTGTGGCTTATGAAACAAGATGCAAGACATCTCACCTCCCAGTTTTTTGGGTGTAACTGCTTTCCCAGTCATGAACACCAACAATAATAAAAAGCCATAATCGGGAAATTTAAAAACACATGTTGGAGTTTGTTCTGGCATGCAAACCTGGACTTCATTGACTAATTAGACCATATGGACTCATTTTTAGTCCTCTATTTTTGGGAACTTCTGTTTACTACGTCCTACCTCACCTGTAAGACATCTCATGACCTTTGAGTGATTCTCAGTTCAGGATTCTCCCTCACAGGGAGGTTACGCCACCTCTTTTAGCTTTATTTTGGCAGCACTCTAATAATGGGAATTTTTATCCAAGAGAATTTCTTGAAGGCCTTTACCTTCTTAAAAACACTTTGGAAAAATCTTTGGTATTTTTTAAACCAAAATTATTGGAAATATTACCAGTTTTGAAAGATCCAGCTGTTTGGGTGTCTCAGCCTATCTGTGTCCCTTTACACCTATACATTGCCTATAAAAAAAAAATTAAAAAGGGAAAAAGAAATTTTTGAATCCAGAATCCAAAAGGGGTAGCATTGCAAAAGATTTTAAAGCTTCTGAAGCAAGATTTGGTAGAAATCCAGACTGGAGGATTTTTGTGGCCTGTGCTTCTATTTAACCATGTTATTTGAGGCGCTATTCTAATAGAGAGGAAACTTGGTTTTCACTAAACTTTTACAACTGGTAAAGAACATCTATAAAGGAAAAGGGAGGGGAAATCCTGCATCTAGATGATAGTGGCAATTCTGCCATTTCAGATTTTGAATAAATGAATGAAGGAAGGAAGGAGTCTTGTATTTTTAAAGGTGGTGTAAGCCTGTGCAAGTCCCTAAAATTCCACTTTGGTCCTCAGTCACCCAGAGATTGCCCACTTCAGTTTTAAAAAAGTTATCTAGCTATTTTAAACAATGCCAGTTAAGGGTGAATGGTAAAAGCTGAGATATGTTAGTAAACTAATCTCATTGATAATGGTTTCAGGTCTTCCTATTTAGTTTCATAAAGATGGCCTAACAATGAAAAAAATGGGAACTGAAGCATGTAAATGTTTTCTTGGTTACAATTTGTAGATTTGTTCATGATCCAATTATGCTGGTTTCAGGGTCCTGAGTAACATGGGCACGACTCGACGAAATTCTCGTTTCCGTTTCCGTTCCTCGTTTCCGTTCCCAAATGAAATAAAGAACCGACAATTACTCTGCCAGAACTCGAACTCGAACCGAAAAAAGAAAAATTGGGTCTGATTTGTCGTGTTGTCTTTCCCCTGGCATTGCGTGATTGCGCAAATGCCAACAGCACAGAAAAAAAGTTTTTAAAAGAAAAAAAAAAAAAAACAATTCCCAGCCAAAAAAGCAGGCGAAAATATGCCTGCCTGATGAGGGGACCTACCAGAGGGGTGGTTTCTGGGGGGTCCCCGGGCCCCCCCCCTCTCCTCCTGTCCTTCCCCGGGTGTTCTGGCAGAGTGGCGGCTGGCGGGCATCCTCGTCGTCCCGCCCAACGTCGCCGCCTCGCCGCCTCGCCGCCGGCCATTCAAGCGGCACAGAAAAAAAGTTTTAAAAACCCGATTCCTGGCCAAATAACAGGCGGGGAAAAATGCCTGCCTGAGTAAGGGCACCTACCAGAGGGTGGTTTCTGGGGGGGGGGGTCCCCCCTCCCCTCCCTCCTCCTGTCCTTCCTGGGCTGCTCTGGCGGAGTGGCGGCCGGCGGCATCCTCGTTGTCCCGCCAACGTCGCCGGGTCGCCGGCTTGCCGCCGCCATTCAAGCGGCACAGGGAAAAAAAAATTTTAAAAACCCGATTTCCCCGGCCAAAAAAAAAGCAGGCGGAAATATGCCTGCCTGAGTGAGGCACCTAGAGGGTGGTTTCGGGGGGTCCCCGGCCTTCCCCCCCCTCCTGTCCTGGGCGCTCTGGTGGGCATCCTCGTCGACGCCATTTGTGCAGGCGGGATCCAAAATGGGGCGGGCGACCACAATCTTTTTTTTTTAAATCGTATCGTCCCTGGTCCAAAAACACACCAAAGCACCACAGAAACATGTGAAAATTGCTATTTTAAAACTGCCAGATTTTTACAGTAGCAGTGGGTTTTTCTTGCAACAAAATGTCTCCCTGTCCTCCTCTCCATTGATTTTAATTTTATTTTATTTTATTTTATTTTTATTTTTTACACCTGCGCAATGATTGGCTGGCCATGGAGTACCATGCAAATTTTTGGAGCCATTCACCAATCGCATGGGCCCCTTGGCCCGGTTGACCACAGAGACTTCTGGGATGTGCCAATCGGGCATAAAAAGCCCCTAACCGTACCCAACCCTAACCCTAAGCCTAAGCCTAACCCATACGCCAGTACAAATGTCCTTCTAAGTGGTCAGAGATGCACCCAGAGGTGCACCCCAATACTCACCCTAACCTTATCTGTAACCCTAAGCCTAGCCCCTGCGCTAACCCTAACCCTAAGCTAAAACCTGTGTACTCGCATTGCACTATACACGCAAGTCACTTTCCCCTTCTTAGTGAACCCCAGAGCGGCCAGATCAGCAGTGGGCCTGTGGTCTACAGAGAGGCACCCAAAAGAGGTGCCCTCCTGCCACTCAACTTGGTATGCATATCCAATTTGGGTATGCATGCCATTTTGTAGCGGGTGAGGAGAGGAGGCACCAACGAGGTGCCTCCCGGGAGTCCGCTTTCCCTTCATAGCGGACCAGAGGGGGCACCCACCCCCAAAAGGTGCCTCCAGAGCCCGCTACCCCCCCTAAACCAGTACTAATGACAGATGAAAAAACACACCACGAAACGACAAAAATTTTTGAAAATTTCGTAAAAAACGGAACGAGCCGAAACGGACCCTCCCGAAAAACGACAACTCGGGGGGGGGAAATTCCTGGTCTGCCCATCCCCTAGTCCTGAGAATTTGATTCCAAGAAAATGTTTTTGCAGGATACTCTAATTCCTTGCTTTTCTTCCTTACAATATGACAGAGGGTGATCTGGAAAAGGGCAGTAATGCTAAGAGAAAAAACCTAGTTGCTGGCTGAGTTTTGCCTTCTGTTTTCTAATCCAAAACGTAAATTTTCTGAATTCAAGCACTAATGGTCCATGGGAACATTAGTATCACTAGAGATTAGTTTAAATCTCTCCAGAGTTCCTTTCTCAAAGGAGCTTCATTCTAACCCATAAAAAAATTGACTGTTCTCCATGTGATATGACAAATCTATTAGAACTTGAGCTGTGCATAGCCCTCGGAACTCAAAAACCTGGATACGACCTTTTTTGATCACACAAGTCCCTGAAATCTGAGGGTACCACATCTTTCTGAGCTGAATTTTATCATCAAGCTCTTCCAAGCGGGTGCAGAGGGTTTTTGTGCTGTCCCTCCTTAACATCTATATAATAGTTAAAGTTTTATTCATCTGTGTGCTGCTTCCTGTGCTATGCCACATCTGCAATCTAGCTTTGTGTTCGTGTGTTACAATGTACCTTGTAAAATTAACAAGCATGCTAAGGAAACATAAGGTACAAAACCTGGGCCAAAATGTTGGTGGAGTGAGGTGCAAGGAATAAAGACCAATACAGAAATGTACTTGATTAAGCATCAAATATATGGTGTAAGGAAGTAAAAGTGATTTTGGGGAAAAAATTAGCAAATGGGGATTATTTTTTTTTTTTTATTTATTTGTATAGTACTTAATTAAAAACTAACTGATCAGGCTACAGGGGTTTAATTTGGTGTTTGGATGGAGAAGCATATCAAATGGCACATTGGTCCTCACCCCTGACCTCAGCCCGTCCTTTGTAGTCCAGTTCAGCTCGCATCAAATCAGTCCTAAGCCCCATGAGGTTTAATTGGATTAATGTTGAGGGGGCATATTGGAGCCTTTTTCTTCTAGGGCATGGTAATGAGACCAAAGGTCAAGACAAAATAGACCTTGAGAATCCTTCCATTCCCCTTGGAAAGCTCTAGTTTCCACCTTCATAGCAAAACCACCTAGAAGAAAAACTCAAAACCTGGAACAAGGCAAAGACCACGGGAAATAACCATAAGTGAAAAAGTGCTCCAAATCAGATCTTTGGTCATGTCATTGTCTCCCCAATAGGATCATTGTCCCATTTAAGCTCTGTTTTTTTCTGGCAGAGAAAAATTTAAAGCAAGATGGAACTAACTTAAGTTAATGGGTATTTGCAAGTTATCTCTAACATTCCCAACCATGGTTATATTTATAGAAAGATTTCCTGCAGGGTTTTGCTGTACTAGAAATGTGATCTCAGCCTTCCTCAGCCAGATTCCTGCCAGATATTTTAAATTTATAGATTTCAAATCCCATTATAATTAGTTTTTGACTTGGGCAGTGGAGTGTGCCCCAAAAGACATGGGGAGGTGGTGTCTCATAGAGCAGTACAAAATGGAACTACTTTTAAAAAATCAATAAAGTGAAAAGGTTGGATTCCTTATCAATGATGTTAATAATTTTTGACCATTTGCAAATTAGAGACATTTTAATGGAGGAAGGTATGCCTCTTTTAAAATGTAAACCTGCATAATTTGGGCTTGACTGTGAACTTCACGGGGTACAAAAGTTCAGTATAAACAAAGAAATCTATTTTTTTTGCTTTCTGTGGTATAATTTCAGCATAATATATAAAAATAAATGTTCTCGGGTATGCCCTTTAAAAATATTTTTATATGTTTTTGTTCATGATACCAACACACATCTTGCAATATGGTGCATGTAATATAGTGGTCTTTTCTGCACAGTGCCCACAATGCAATATCCCCAAAGGCTGATCCTTTTCCAATTGGCTGTCTTGGAATATGTTATGTTTATAGCAATCAGCATCTGAGCAAAGATGAGGGCCATGTTTAATCAGCAGAACACCCCGTGTGCAAAAATGAAAATTTAGCTGGTGCCCTCTCTTGGTTTGGAAAACAAAAATCATAAAGTTAATTGGAACAAAGCCAATGCTCATTATGCCTTTGAAAATTTAAAGAACTTAACAAGATTCAGCTTACAAGCTAACTAATTTTATGTCTTAGCATCAGTAGTTAAAAGTAAGGCAAAGCCAACCCTCTCATTAGAAAATTTCAGAGTGAAACTAAAAGGGAAGAAAGCATCCATCATTAGGAGCTGAAATCTGTTAGTGCTCCTGAAGTGTGTTTTCAGGCAGACTGAGCAACAAGCTTGCAGACAAAGCATGTGCTTACCTCTCATTAAAACCCAAAACACAAAGCAATGTAACTTAAAAAACTATGTGGAAAGCTCCAGCTATGGTATCAGATATCTTTTTCACCTATGGAACCCTTCCCTGAGGGCAATTAGGAAGGACAAAATGTTGGAGGCCAGAGTCTGTGTGTTCCAGGGGGCCTGCTTGTCATTACTTTCAGTTCCCCCTGCTGCCCTCAGGGCAGCAGAGGAAACTATGCCATTGCCAGTGTTGAAGTAAGATTTATTCTGTATTTAAGGTGCCATTTGAGGGCACCACTTTGCCTTTCATTCCAGACACTTACCAATCTTCAGCTCTGAACCCTACACAACAGGTATCTGTGAAATAGTGGTTCACACAGATAAAAAATAGTTAATGGCAACAGCCACCTATCATTTCTGTGAACGAATCTAATCCTTCGGTTTTCTATTGGGGACAGAAAAGACATGGGTTTGTTTTTGAAAGATCAAGGCCCCAGACTTTCCCATCCTGCAACTTTCTAGCTCTCCTTTGCTGTACTTTCTTAAAAGGGGAGCCATGAATGACATTCAAATGACAAAAATCCTGTGACAGAAATGACAAGCCTCAAAAAAAAAAAAAAAGCTATGAGACTGACAAGCATTCCTACAGACTGCTGTGAAAAGATGATAGGGGAACATTCCTGGAGAACAATGAAACAGTTTTCTAAGGTAAAAAATTTGCTTCTGAAGGACAACTGGGAGATTACGCCAAGCACAAATGTTTCCAGTGATATTAGTTTTTAACTTGGAAAAGCACAAAAAAAGACACAAACCCTATTTTTTATAACTTTAGAAAAGTCCGATGTGTACGTGAATTCCTGAGGCTTTTTCCTTGTTCGTTTGTGCCAGAAGCACCACATCACAAGTAATAATAAGTATGGGAAAATAAATTTTCTCTCAGTTACAGAAAACAGCACCAACCGCTTCGGGAGCTGCTAGCATTTAGACTTCCATAGTAAACACATACATTGAGGAACGTAGAGTGCCCTGTCCGGCATGTAAAGTTGCCATTTTTCTCTGCACTCGGAAAATACTGTTTCAATGCAAAACAAAAACAAAACACAACCGTTTCTTGGGTTAACTTGGTTTCTACCAGCTCCACACTGTCTATACTCTGTTAAAATGCCTTCAAAGGGCCTTTTCACACGACCCCTAAGATCCCCTGGCCACTTAAATTTTGGACCAGAGATCTTAGGGTTTGTCGCTGTCCTGCGTTCCCACCCCCTCCGCACCCCTGGCTGCTGGCTGCGTGAGGGGAGGGAGAAAAAAAGGAAGAAAAGAATGCTGCTCACCTCCGTTCTGGCCCCGGCACTGGGATTCAGATCTCTTAAAGGGGGCGGGGGCAAAAAAAGAACAAACAGAACCAAGGAGAGCTGGCAGTCACTACGTTTTATCCGCACCAGGAATTTTTACCTCCAGAGAGCAGGGACCTGAAAAGTGTGCTGGGATGCGCTTAGGTGGATGATCGCACTTAACTATCTGTAAACTCCGGAGCTGATGGGGAAATAATTTTAAGCTCCGAGCTGGGAGCCATTTGCCATGGAGTTTAGGGTCTGTGAAAAGGCCCAAAGTAGCACACTCTCTCTATGGCCAGGAGTTAACTTTTTTGGAGTTCTGTCGTTTGAAGAAATGGGTCCCTTCTTTCCATATTATACTCCTAGTATTTCTAGTGTTTCTTCAAAAATTTCCAGGGTGGGAGAGTTTTCAATATGGGAGGGGCAGCATGGTTGCCAATACAGATGGCCCTGAAAGAAAAATATAGTGTTTCGTTTTGTGTCTCCTTTCATTTCATTTAGCTTCATTATTTAAAAAAAATTTAAAAGAATTTTCTGAATGAAACAACATGAAACAAAATCATTGTTACTCTATATAATGGCTCCCTTGGACCTAAGAGGCACCAAATATGGGGATGACTTCTTTGGACTCTTCCCTGTAAGCCTCTCAAATTTGGAGAGGTTGGGGAGAAATATCTCAATAAACCTCCTATCTGAGGTCCACCCCTGAGAAAAATCATTTGTAATTAAGTGAACACTTGAGGAACTGCCCACATGGGGAGCAATAAGCGCTTCCCATTCAATAGAAATATTTTCTCTGAGGGACCCCTTTGGGGTTTAAATAACTCATCCTCCTGAACCCCAAACATCTCCAGAATTGGAGGCTTATAGGAAAGAGTCCAAAGAAGCTCCCCTGCTATTTCCCTGCTATGACATGCCGGCAAAATCAATTTTGAATACGTGAAAATATGTACTCAAAAATAATGATTGCAGGCGTGTAGTCGCATGAAATCACAGGACACTTCCCCTTCAAGCTCTTCCTTGTAAGCCTCCCAAATTTGGAGAGGTTTTGAGTTCAGGGGGGCACGTTATTGAAACTACAAAGATGGTCCCCCTAGCTACAATAATTGCAGAAGTGTGTACTTTTGGCACACCGGCAATATCAGGGTTTAAATAAGCACTTACCCCTATAATGCGGTGTGCGCCATACACACTCTTGCAGTTAGCTATAGGAAACCCCCTTTGGAGCTTAAAACTCAGTCCCCTGGCCTCAAAAGCTCTCCAAATTTTGGACTTAAAGGGAAGAGTTCAGAAAGCTCTCTTGTAATTCCATAGAGATCAACACGCATGTAGCAGCATGGAAATCACAGGGGAGCTACCTTGGACTCTTTCCTATATCTCCTGAAATTTGGAGAGGTTTGGGGGCAGGAGGCTGAGGTATTAAACTCCAAAGGGGTCCCCAAGGAGATGACTCTGGAAGCCACTAATAGCACCCCATGGGGTGCTTCCTCAAGTGGTTCCCTCAATTACAAATGATTTTTCCTGGGTGACCCCCTTTGGAGTTTAATTAACTCAGCCCCCTGAACCCCAAACCTCTCCAAATTTGGGGACTTACAGGAAAGTGTCCAAAGAAACTCCCCTGCAATTTCCATGCTGCTACATGTCTGAGATCTCTATTTTCAAGTACATATGTACTTGAAAATAATGATCATAGCATGTAGCAGTATGGAAATCTCAGGAGAGCTTTCTCAAGCTCTTCCCTGTAACCCCCAAATCTGGAGAGATTTGGGTTCAGGGAGCTGAGTTATCCAACTGCAAAGATGTCCCCCAGCTAATTGATGAAGTGTCGCACTTCAGGAATGTAGGGAAGTAATAAATTGACTTATGCCGGCACAGCATGTACACAGCACTTCCTATTACTGCTGGGAGGGACCCTCTTTGCAGTTGAAAAGCTCGCCCACTGAATGCCAAATCTCTCCAAATTTGGGGGGCTTACAGGGAAGATCTTGGGAAACTCCCCTGTTTCATTTCCTGAACCAAAAAAGGTGTTCATTTTTGTTTGTTATGTAATGAAACAATAAAGCAGCAATTCATTTTCATTTGGTGCTCATCTCTAGTTGCCAAAAGGTTGATAGCATTTGTCTTCGACAATGCTGGATTTAGGGATATAACTCTTGAGCCCCGAAAATGTAATTACAAAAGCATAAAGAGTTGATCACACACACACGGACACACAGACACAGACACAGACACAGACACACAGACACACAGACACACAGACACACAACAACACACAACCACACACCAACACACACAACACCAACACACACCACACACACACTTCCCGTGGCCCATGGGGGGAGCTGTTTGGCACCCTCCCTGCCCCCCCATAGCTACGCCACTGCCAAAACCCCTGCTGCTTGACAGATGCAAAAGACTGGCAGTGCAAAAAATGGAGGTTCAGGGTCAGAACAGATGTTGGCTTTGGATCTCCAGTTAGAGCTTTACAAGCTTGCATTGCAGGAGATCTGAAAGTTTGATCCCAGTGAGGGAGGATGTTTCCTTTGGTATAGTCATATCTGGGTGAGTGGAGATTTAGCCACAAAGTTTTCATAGCATCTGGACCACCTCACAGATACAGTGCTCTACAACATGCCATGCTGACTATGGAATGTTGGTAGTCCAGTCATGTAACATGTTCAGGATCTGGAAATCCTGGCAGAGACGACTAAAGAGAAAGAGCCATGGGATTGACACTGGAGCCTTGGGACATGTTCAGCAGCTCTTGGGTGAAATTCTGTTCTTGGCCTAGTAAATTGCACTAAACCAGGCCCATTGCATTAGTGGGATTTAGTGAGTCAGCTCTTAACATGGGTTCCATTGATTCAATATAGGCCTATGTAGTATCAACTCACTGTGCCAAAGTAAGTCACAGCTGGAGCTGGCATTAGGAATCAATGAACCTGTGATGGTCTTAACCTATCCAATCCCTGTGGGTTTTGAAGGTCCTACTCTAGTGCAGCTTACAAGAGGAATTCAGCCACTGTCTCCATTCATGTTGGGATTATCTGTACCAGAAGAATAGGGAACAGCTTTCCCCTGGGAGCGAAGCAGGGGTGGAAATCTTGCTCGTGTTTGATGGCACTCTGCTGCACGATGCTGATGATCCTTTCATGGATTAGTGCCATGCTTTTCCTGAGCGACCCATCAAAATAGTACAATAAAATTTATGCTTCTGAGAGCCAACATTTTCAGCCTTGAAGCTCCAGCCTGTCTCTTTAAATGTATTATGAATATTATCTGTAATGTATCAAAGTGTCTTCTGCAGGGTGGTATAAACTTCGGCACTACTTATTGCCATAAAGTGTATTCCCCAGGTTTTATTTATATGCACATTAGCGAATAGGATTGGATCTTTAGCCAGCCCTAGGAATCAGAATAATTTATATGTATCAATAAAGTTCTCTAGCCAGTTGCTAGGTGCTGGGAGGGGAGCAGTAGCTCTATTTAAACCATTAGCCCTCAGATAAATTGAAAATAATTCTCTATTTAGAAGGGCAAGATGTAAGGCAGCTGGCAGCAGGGGTCCAAGCACAGCAAGGTTAATGCTAAAGAGACTTTTAAAATGTCATATTGCTATACCTATGGGATAAGACATAAAATTTAACTTATTCTTTTGGTATATAAACACAGTCCTAAGGGAAGGGGGCGGCACGACTATTCTAAACTTTCTCAAGCACAAAACTGGAAGGACATTTCACACACATGTATTTACAGCTTCACAAAGTGCCTTGCCTTGTGGGACCCCAAACATGTCCATCCATCCATCCATCCATCCATTCCATCCATCCATCCAGTGTATGAATATAAAACACAGCAAGGGTGTACAACAGTAAATGACTGTGATCTGCTGAGATATCTAGCCCATTTTTGTGGGTTGCCTGGTTTCGTTTAATTGTTGAGGTACTGTAGGTCAGTGATTCATCTGCCCCAAAACAAGCTGAAAATTTCAGCTTGTTTTGGGCAGGATTGCATCCACCTGAAAGTTTAGGTTTGTAATTTTAGGGACATTTCAAAGACCTTGCCTTCTCCTTTGATCTACCAAGTGACAGGAGGTGCCAAATTTGGTACTGTAATGTGCTGTATGTAGGGTTACATTTGAAGACTGCTCTAGAAACTGCAATTTCTGCCTTGGTAAGGAAGGGGATTGCGGAAACAGCATGCGTTGGAGGGCTTTGCGGTTTGTCCATTACCTTTTCAGCACAGAGAAAATGGTAGAGAGTCATGCCAGTTTCACCCTGTCCAATGGAAAATGATCCATCGGATGCTTCCTTTTACTAAGATATATCTAGTAGAGAATGGGCACGAAACGAACCATTTTCATTTCCGTTTTTGTTTTTTTTGTTTCATTACGTAACGAAATGACAAATGAATTTTGTCTCTAAAATGAAACAAACGAGCAGAAACACTGGAAATTTTGTCGTGTGTTTTCGTTTCTGTTACTGCAATATGAGTGAATTGCTTAAAATCCTTAAAAAATCACAAAAAATTGAAATAAATGGTAACGGAATAGTCACAAAACGAACGAAAATGAAAACGAATTTTTGCAAAAAATTCACGAAAAACGGAAACGAAACGAAACAGCCCTCCAAACGACAAATGACAAATGAAATGCCATTTTTTTATTCGTGCCCATCTCTAATATCTAGTGTGGAGCTACATCTCTGTCTCTATCTTCCTCTGTCTTCAGAGAGCAGAAAATGGAGAAGAAGAAAAGGTGCTTAGCAAAGGAAGCAATAGAAAGGAGTTTCAGGGACATGTGAGTAGTAGGTGGACATATGCCTGCAGTAGCATCCAGTTGCAAAGAACATGCATGCAAAGTTCCAATACATGCTAGAGTATTTATTCAACAGGTCATTGCTTTTATTATATTTACTGTAAATTCCTTAAGATAGTAGTTTGTGTAGCTATATGTCGGCTGACCACTGATGTCAACAGACCTAAAGACCATATATCAGTTTTGAAAGGAAATAAGTCCTCTCCTCAAGACCCTCTTCAGTGATGGCTCTGTAAAATCAACCAATTAGATTGTCACCTCTCTGTGCTTGATTGGATGTCTTTGTCGCCCCTCAAATGTGGAAACAGATGTGAGTGTGCCAAATCACTTTGCACTCTTTCTCCAGCAATGCAGATGCCTCTCATGCCTTTGTGCTTCCAAGTGCGAATCAACGAACAAGCCAAGGCAGAATTTTGTCTATTAAATCCATTTAACTTGAAATTGAATCTGCAGTACAGCCAAAAGGAAGAGCATCATTTCTAAGTAAACAACCAAGGCAGCTGATGTAACCAGAGGCTTTCCCGTTGCCTCCCATACCCTGGCCCCAAAGGCGGGGAAAACGTTGAACAAATAACAAGGAAATGGTGTGCATTAGCGTGCTTGCCTTGAAGAAAACTTCCCCAGCAGAGTTCCACTGCTACCAAACTACTTTGAACATCTCCACTGCTCTTCTGCCTCAACCCAATTAAATCTGTTTTTATTCTCTATCCATATTCTTTCGAGCTATTCAGCATTTTCAGAAAATATTTGAACGATATTATCTGTGATGTCTTTGGGCTATTGTTATTCTGCATGCATTTGTGCCACAGCGTGTGACGTTCCTGTCTGATGAAGTGTTCCTTCCACCAGACTTCTGAAGGCTCAAATAGCCGTGGGCCTTAGAGCCTCTGAGCTGGTCAAAGGGCAAGATGTGACAGAACAAGGAAGTTGGAAACAGAACGGCCAACTTCTGCCTTCACCCAGCAATACCAAGATTAAAATATACAGCTGCATCCATCCAGGTGGCGCCTCCAAATGCAAACAAATAGCCCCCTTTTCAGAGAAAATATCTTCTTGTGCTTGTGTGGTGGGACGATGGACCTGACTTCAAGCTGTAGAGAATGAATGAAGGTGAAGACTCAAATAGAGTGCAGTGCTTTCTGTCTCACTGTTTCACATTATCCTTGATATGTGGTAGTAGTGATAGGGACTAATGGGCAACCTAAAAAATAAGAGAAGAAAGAAGTAAGTTTTAGTGGGAAAGAGTGGTTGAAGAGCAGCAAGCAAATGAAAGAACTCGGGCATGCTCCCTAACACCTGCTTTAGCATTTTTATCTGTCACAACTCTCCATGGTGGGTAAAGTCATTCACAGTGGTTTGGACCACTGTGAATAGCGAAGACTGAGGAGGCAGGAACCAAAGTGTTTCCACCTTGATTGAGGCCTATGTGATGGAAAGGAGAAATGGTACCAGCACACAGTGTTAAATCTGATGATCTGAGGATGGCTACAGTGAGTAAAACAATTACAAATATATTTTAATCAACCAAAATTACTTGAAATCAAATTAATTACATAATTGATGCTCACTAATGAGGTGTTAGTCATGCTTCCTGGTCACACGACCCAGTCATGTGACAGGCAACCTGCATATCAGTTAAGCACATTGCAACTTCATTCATTTTAACTTATGCCTGTGTAAGTTAACAATAGAAACCTGGTCATAGAAATTAAAGTATTCTGTTTATACACCGCCCATAACCACTTCAAGTAGTCTCTGGGCGTTTACAGTTTTTAATTACAGTATGCAGGCTACACATAAAAATTAAAACATTCAATTTCCTATGAAAATTTCGACGAGAGTAGCTTAATTGCTCATTTAAAAATTAGTATTTGTTAAAGTGTGCATTTAGTAATACAAAAAGAGTTTAACCATCCTAGCACTGTATCTCTGCCATTTTGCAAAACTGGAATGGCAATGCTATAAGCCCTTTTTCCTTAGGAAAAATTTTATCTGTTAATGTGAGCTAAACAATCCTTTTCCAGCAATGCCCCTCTGCACCTATCCCTAGGACAAATTACCAATCTCTGTACAAAACAATTAATAGACATAAATTGACATCAGAAAGGAATTACACAGAAACCTCTTTCAATCATTTCAATCTACTTGGACACTCTTCACAGTATTTGTAAGTCAATCCTGGATATTAAAAGAACAAGAGCCTAGAGAAAGATAACTGAGAAAAAAATATTGTATACTGCGACCCATCTCAGAGGATTAAATATTAGCCAAGGTTCTTACGTTATTACCAAATGTTGAATGACAAAATAATTATATTGCTATCCTGTCATTTTTTCCCCAGCCTAGGTTCCTTCCCCAACTAACCACAAACGCTTGTTACAAAGCTTAAAGGTAAAGTCAAGCGTTCGTTACTCATGGCTGAATGGATCATGCCCAGAGATGGCACGACCAGGAAAAATTACGTTTCGAGTTGTCATGTGTCGGAGCTGGCCCGTTTCGGCTCGTTTCCGTTTTTTGCGAAATTTTCCAAAAAATTTTCGTTTCGTTTGTCAGTTTTTCATCTGTCATTAGTACTGGTTTTGGGGGGGAGCGGGCTCCTGGGGGCACCTCTCGGGGTGGGTGCCCCTCTGGCCCGCCATGAAGGGAAAGCGGGCTCCTGGAGGGACCTCTCTGGGGTGGGTGCCTCCTCTGGGCCCCCTACAAAATGGCATGCATAGCCAATTGGATATGCATATCAAGTTTGCAGTAGCAGGCAAGGCACCTCTCTTTCAGGGTGCCTCGTGACTCACTGCCTGCCGGCATACGGTGCACTTGGCTGGGGAACAAAGTGAGAGAGGACCCCTACGGGCGCCCTGTGACTCACAAGAAGGGAAGTGTACTTGCTGTAGTGCAATGCGGTACACATCTGGCTTACCCGTTTGGGGTTAGTGCAAGGCTAGGCTTAGGGTTACGGGTAAGGTTAGGGTGATTTTGTGGGTGCACCTCTGGGTGCCTCTCTGACCCACTAAGAAGGGCAGTGTACTGGCGTATGGGTTAGGGTTAGGGTTAGGGGTTTGGGTTCGGGCCTAGGTTAGTGGGGTTCTTAGCCCGACTGGCACATCCCAGAAGTCTCGGTCAAAACCTGGCCAAGTGGCCATGCAATTGGTGGAATGGCTCCAAATATTTGCATGGTCCACTCCCATGGCCAGCCCATCATTGCACAGGTGTAATAAAATAAAAATAAAAATAAAAATATAAATAAAAAAATAAAATCAATGGAGACGTTTATTGCAAGAAAAACCCACTGCTGCTACTGTAAAAAAATCTGGCAGTTTATAAAATAGCTATTTTCGCATGTTTCTGTGGTGCTTTGGTGTGTTTTTGGACCACGATTTCAAAATAAATATTGCGGTCGCCCCATTTTGGATCCCCCGCCCTCACCGCATTGCATGGCGAGTTGGCGAGACGATGAGGATGCCCCCCACCAGAGCAGCCCAGGACAGGAGAGGGGGGAGGCCAGGGACCCCCCGCCCAGAAACCACCCCTCTGGTAGTTGCCCTCACTCAGGCAGGCATATTTTTGCCTGCTTTTTTGCCGGGAATCTTTTTTTAAAACTTTTTTTCTGTGCCAACGCCGCTTGGCGAGTTGGCGGGACGACGAGATGCGCACTTTGCGCAGCCCAGGAGGAGGGGGAGGCCGGGGACCCCCCCCCAGAAACCACCCCTCTGGTAGGTGCCCTCAGGCAGGCATATTTTCGCCTGCTTTTTTGGCCGGAATCGGGGAGGGGGTATTTTTTAAAACTTTTTCCTGTGCCGCCTTGGCATCGCGCGATCGCTGCGATGCTGCCAGGAACGACCACGACAAATCAGACCCAATTTTTCTTTAGTCGGTTTCGAGTTCGAGTTCTGGCGAGTAATTGCGTTACCGTTTCCGTTACATAACGGAAACGAGGAACGGAAATGGAAACGAGGATTTCGCCGAGTCGTGCCCAATGTCTAGATCATGCCTCAATAGTTATGTTGTATCTCCTGTTTAGAGATGGCACACTCAAAAAAATGGTGTTTCGTTTGTCGTTTTGTCGTTTAAGGGGTCCATTCGGTTCGTTTTCGTTTTCGTGATGTTTTTTGCAAAAAAATTCATTTTCGTTTCGTTAGGTAACGAAACGAGAAAATGAAAACGAAAAATTGCTGTTTCGTTAACATTCTTTTTAGTTCAATGCATCTGCTGCAACGAAAATGAAAAACACGGCAAATTTGGTCGTTTTGTTTTCGTTTCGTTTTAAAAAAAATTTCATTTCGTTTTCGTTGCGTAACGAAACGAAAAAAACAAAAACAAAAACAAAAAATCGCTCGTTTCGTGCCCATCTCTACTCCTGTTGTTTTTCTCTAGCCCAGGGTTCCTTTATTTACTAACCTTTGTCACTTTTTACAGAACAAAGTTTCAGATGAAAAGATGTGAATATCAAAGAGGGATCTTCAGTCAGTACCAGGTCTGAAATACCAATCTGACGCACAGTTTACAATTTGGATCAGCTAACTAACCATTTCTGTGAAGGCCTTGAATAAATGATTGCCATGTACCCCCCCTCACTCTTATATCTGAGGAGAGAACTTGATCCACAAAAGCTCAAAATAAAATGCAGCGGTTCGTCTCTAAGGTGCCACAACACTTTTATTTTCTTTTTTTAGGAAAACCGTGTAATTAGAAGTACCAAGAAAGATATATGAATGCATTTTCGCATGCAGTCCTTGTATGCATAAATAATATTATCAGTCAAACATGCACTGTTTAGGCCTAAACTGACAGAGATTTTTGTGAACATCTTTGGCTCCTCTGACAGTCTTTGAAATACAGATACAAGTTGACTGGATTCTTGTTGCTGCTCAATTTTCCAAGATGATTTCTGGACTTCCAGGTATGGGTCTATAATTTATAAAAGCAAGATCAAGTCATCCATCCATGGATGTGTGCCTACCCCATCCATCCTCTCAGCAAGCACATGATCAATTAATTGATTCCACTATTGGCATATTCATAACTCATATATTCCGATTTTTTTTCCTGTTGGGATTCATCTTTTGTTCACTTGAGACTCCTAATCTGAAGTCCCCTGGACTATTTCTGTTGACTTTATTTTCAAAGCTAACACACACCATAGCATTTAGATTTTGCTTGCCAGCATATATTTATGCTTGAGAATATCTGCTAAAGAATCTTGTAACACTTAAAAAGCCAAGGATGCTCAGGAGTTTCCACTGATGGTCATTGCAGTTTTATGTGATGTGCACCAGCTAAGTGAATATCCCAAAGTTATTTATTTATTTGAAAGTTTTTATACAGACCTCCAGTCCAACTTGGTGGGATAGTGGTGGTATTCCAATATCTTCTTCACAAAAGCACCCAGAGCATGCTGAAACAAGCTTCTTCTTCTTCTTCTTCTTCTTCTTCTTCTTCTTTCTTCTCTTTCTTCTTCTTCTTCTTCTCTTCTTCTTCTCTTCTTCTTCTTCTTCTTCTTCTTCTTCAACAACATATGAATTTGCTTTGCCATGAACAGGTTGTGTTCAGCAATTAATAAGTCAGGGCTATTTGCTGTTCTGGTGCTGTCAAGTCACCTCTGATATCTGGAGCCCTATGACTGAGTGACCTCCAAAATGTCCTGTCCTCAGCACTGATAGAGCTGGAAAAGGGTGAGGATCTGTGCTGCTATTTTAGTGGACAATTTCTTGGCACTGGTCAGGTGAAAGTGCATCCAGCAGTTTCAGGTGCCATGATCCCAATACAGCTTTCTTTCTACACAGCCCCCTTTTTAAAATGAAATTTTTGAATGACAGCACCCAGAGTCTGATTGCTGGGATTTCTGCAGACTTCTAGGGTCTGCAATCCCCCAATCCCCCAAATCCTGATGCCTAATGGCCTTCCTTACAGTATACAGTATGGTACCTGGGGGAATCTTCTACTGTGGTGTTCCGGGCATGGTGAAAGGCTCGCCACGGGAATATTGCCGCTGTCTATGCTGGTAGTTCATTCCCTGCCTTGCTGTGGGAGTGAAACACAGCCCACGTGCATGCCTCCACCACCTTTCTCTCTGCTCTCACTCCTCATCTTCAGATGGGCTGCCATTATCACATAGAATCACCTTCCAGCTGGAACAAGGAATCTTGAGCACAATGCAGAAGGAGCCCAGGCTTTAGAAGCCAACCAACACAGAAAAGTCAAACTTTCTTCTCTTCTAGTACTGCTAACACCAGATTTTTCTCCCCATTTGGGGACAAGGGAAAATATAGCATGCCCTGAGACCTGTAGTTCTACCCTACTGGTAGAAGACATCAAGCTGGTGAAAAAAATCATCTATTCTCTCTCTGGTCAGAGATCTCTCCAGAGACTAGTCCATCGCCAATGTACCTGAGATCATTTCAATCTATCATTGTCGTACATGTATACATTATATATACATATGCAACAAAAATTTGCAAAAACACCCAGGACCAGACCAAAAACACACATTCTTAATACCCAATTAAACCAGTGTCAACTGCTAAAGGGAACAGTAAACCTGGGCCACAAAAGGACCCCGGGGCAGAAGTTACTTTTTGGGATTTCAAATAAAAAATAAATGCCCCTCTCCCCCAAAATGTTTTCCTCAGGGCTGAACGCCAAAAGGGAAACAAAATGTAAGAACAAAAACATAAAAAAGGGCCCTTTTTGGATCGGCCAAAGGCCCTTCTAGTCCCCCTTCCTTTATCTCACAGTGGGCCCCAACAGATGCCCCCGGGAGCACAAAGATTAGAATCTGTCTCCCATACCACCCCCTGATCTGCCCCTTTAAGTACCCCGGTTTTAAAAAACTTTGGGAAAATTTGCCATTTCGCACCCATCCCCCCATTTTGGAAAGATCCTTCTGGACCTCCAATCTTCTCTGTTTTTTACGACACGGAAAATTTTGTACATCCGCAAACTTGCCACCTCACTGCAAACCCCGTCTCCAGGTCATTTTTGAACAGATTGAAAACACCGTTCCCCGGACAGACCCTGGGGCAAAAACCACTTTTCACCTCTCTCCATTGTGAAAAAATTTCCCCTTGACACCTGCTCTTTTTTCCTGGATCTCAACCAGTTCCAAACCATAAAAGGACCCCCTCTTATCCCCTACGTGGGAATTTTCTCAGCAGCCTTTTGTGACGACTGTGTCAAAAGCCTTCTGAAAATCCAGATAGACAATATCCACCGGGTTTACCCAAATCCACATGCCTGTTTACCTTTTCAAAGAATTCTAAAGGTTTGTCAGACAAAACTTTCCCCTTTCAGAACCATGCTGATTTTCTCCCCCAAGGTTTTTTTCTTTTATGTTTTTAAAGATTTTCTCTTGATACGCTTTCCACCACTTTCCCGGGACAGACGTAAGGCTAACTGGCGTGAATTTCCCCCGGGCCCCCTCCCTCCTTTTTTAAAAAAATTTGGGTGTACCCTATCCTTGTCCCCGGCACGTGGCCGTTTTAAGAGACAAGTTGCATATTACCATTAAAAATCCACAATTTCATTCTCAGTTCCCCAATAACCCTTGGGGGTTCATGCTCTAAAGTTGTTCCAGCATTAGTTATTGGATTGGATTGGGGAATGAGCTTATCGATGCATAAAATATCAGAAGAGGAAAGCTCAATATTTCCAACTTGGCAAATAAGAACTACACATTGCAGACACCAACCCAAGGCAAACCCGCTTCCTAATGTGTCTCAGGCCAGTCTCAGCTACATGATAAGGTTTAATGTTTGCCTTACTCTTGAACACTGTGACAAGCACATAACCAAATTGGTCTAAAACACTGCAATCTACTATAATGAATATATTCTTTCTTTTCTAAAAACCTTTTAGAGCGGGTCCCAGGGGTAGGGGTTTCTACCTCAGGACATAGAAATTATTAGTCCCCCCCCAGGGCTCAAGCAGAAAAACAAAATTCAGTCATAGAGAAATGGGTCTCAAAAGCTGTATTTTTTTCCCTTTAAGGGGGTTAGGGCATCGACCCAAAAATGGCTCCCAATGCCAATATTATTTCTTGGGGATTAAAACGCCCCGGGCATCTGTAAAAACGCAGTGATAAATTTTTTGAAAATTTTTACCTACCAGGGGTTGGGGTCCTTAAACTTTTTTTTTCTCTTTCTCCCATCACATGTATTTTTTTTTTTCCTTTAAGGGTACACAAAATGGGTCCCCCCAAAGAGGGTGAACCATTTATGGGGTCATGTAAATTTTTGGACAATTTCAACCATAGCATGCCCGGTTGCAGACTGGGTAGGGGTTTGGGAGCCACAGATGCATAAAAAACTCTGACAGCCCCGTCCTCCTTGCAGTCTGCGGTGGGGGTTTGGTGGGGTTGCTGTCCGTGACTCATTAATTTAGGGCCCGCCAGGAAGGGTGTTCTCTGTGTTCCTGCTGGCTGCACCGGCTCTTAGAGAAAAGAAAGAAGAGATTTCCTTGCAGCCTCCTTTTGTCCGGCATACCTCTAGGTGAGTACCCTCCCCCTTCCCCTCATGCAGTCACTCTGGGCTTTTCGCAGGTGCCTTAGCCCGGGGCAACACCCCCCCACTGCCTTGCACCTCCCTGCGTACCTACCCATACTGTTCTCTGTCGCATCATATTTTTAATTTTTCTGGGGGGTTGGGGGGCGCCCCACAAACGCGGAAATGCTTTAAATCGTGCAAAAAGCAAAAAAAATGAAAAAAAAATTTCCAGTGACACATTTTTACATGATGATCTTCTAGATCGGGGTGGGGCACTTTCACCCCCTCCAGATTTTTTGGACGCAACCCCAGAATTCTATCTAACTGCCAATAATAAAGGATTTAATAAGTTTAATGGTTTGCTGAGTGTGCCCCAATAGCTCCTGTTGCAGTTACTCCAGAGAGGCTGCATCAAGGGGTTGAAGAACGGGATTGCTCTTGAGACATTAATAGTACAGAGCCTTATATTTATTTCAGAAATCTTATTCTTCTGCTAGCTCTGGGGAACCCATTTTTTAAGGGGCCTATGATCACTTAGTACAATCTCTGCAAACTTTTTTAAGCGTAAAAATCCTCATGCTCGTCCCCTGTTTTTCCGATCCCAAATCTTGGTTTGATTCTGAATTAAAGCAACTAAACACGAGCTGTTAGTACCTATAACTTATAGGAAAAAGAATTTGGGCAGAATTCCAGCAGATGGAAAACGCTAAAAAGGAGGTATAAATCTATCAAAAGCAAGAACCTCCAAGCCAGAGGAAGGGTTGGCAATTTTTGTAACTGCCTCCAATTTGAGAGACACTTTTCCTTCTGGAAGATAGTGACCAAGGGGAAAATTTTCCCCCAACCCAAGCAAGCTTTTATATATTCCCAGTCTGGGGGGAATATTTTTTATTGCATTTATGCAGTTTTCCGACCGCATTATAAAAATCCCAGACTGATTTTGAACTTTGCCAGAAAGGCCCCCCGTTTCTCCCCCGGGGAAAACCTATTTGATTGACAAACTCAAACCAGGAAGGCTCCTGGGGCAGATATATCCCACCGACTTAATCAAGTCTAAAGCTAAGGGGCTCCGGTACAGCTTCTTTTTTTACCTGGGTTGACAAAAAGTTGTTTCCCCAAGGGCTGGGTCTGCTATTATTGTTCCATTTACAAAAAGGAAATAGAGGGACCCCGCTAATTATCGCCCAATTAGCTTTTAAAACACCATTTGTAAACTTTATGTGAGCCATTTACTGGGGGAAGTTAAGGTTGGGTCTGAAAGGGGAATATACTTGCAGAGGAAAAAGGCCGGATTCAGGGAGGGGAAATCTACCTAGATCAGGATCTCATTTTACACCCTCTGGGATGCAAAAATCTTCCCCCAAAGGTAGTGCCTTATATGCAGCCTTTTTAGATTTCAAATCTACATTGCCCCCGTACCAAGGGAAAAGCCTGTGGCAAGTTTGAGACCACTAATATTGAAAACGGGTTTTCTGCTGATGCGGCGACTCCATGAAAATACATATCTGCGAGTTCTATGTAATTCACTGGGATCTATCCCAAACCCTGTCAAAAACTCAAGGAGTGAGGCAGGGGGTGCATATTTTCCCCATTTTGTTTTTAAATTTCTACATCATTGGGCCGTTGGTTACTTAACTAATCCAAAATTTTTACCAACCTATGCTTTCCACCCCCCTCAATCTCAATACTCTTATATGCTGATGATGCTGTTTTATTGTCAACAATGTGTGTAGGCTTCAGAAGACTTCTGAGATCCTTCTCCTCCTACTGCAATAAAGAACTACTAACAATCAACTATGACAAAACTAATATTATGGTTGTTATCAGAAGGAGGATAAAACATAAATGGGCTCTAAATGGCTGACTTATTGAGCAAGTGCTGTATTATAAATATCTTGGCATAATATTCCACTCTTCCAGCTCTTGGCTTACACATGTAAACCACACAGCAATGAGTGTTCAAAATGTTGTAGAACTTACTTGATTCTTCCACACCAATGGGGAAAACATGTCCCATCAGCAATATAAGTTTTTAAGGCCAGAATCATCTCCCAAATGCTTTATGGCTCTCAAGTGTTCAGTTATGCTGATGTACGACCTCTGGAGATTGTTCAGACCAAATTTGTGAGAGCTATCCTGGGAGGTACCACCTTGTACTTCCAATGTAGCTCTTCGTCTACAGGTTGGGTTAGTACCCATTGTAGCATGAGTCAAAGTTTTTATGATTAAATACTGGCTTAAACTTATTTTTTCATCAGAAGGCCTGGCCCCATTGATCTTAATAGACACTTTCAGTCAGAATGGAAGAAGGCATATAATTGCAGAGATATCAAAATTAGTGCCACTCTCCTATACACTTATAGCAATGGGTCTTACAGAGGCTATGAATGCGTGAAACTAAGGGTCTGGGATACAGAATTACAAAATCATGTTTGTCCAGTTGGGGAAATACAATTACGTTTTGAAATCTGCTTTTACCATTTCTCAATACTTAGCCAGTCTTATTTCATCTAATGCCAGAAGGGCTTTAACACTGGCTAATCAATGTACTACCTTCTAAGCTTTTGGAGGGAAGGTTTCAAGGTTTTCTTCCATTGAACTGTGTTTGCCCACGCAATAACGACCAAATTGAAACAGTTGAACATGTGCTCCTATATTGTTCTTGCTATCAGATATCCACATGGAGCTCCTATCTCCTATTATCTGCAAATTTCCAGGAAGAACAGAGGAATTTTATGTACAACTGCTACTTTCTGATGATACCCATGATATCACAAGAAAAGTGGCTAAATTCTGTGTGGCAGCAATAGTAACTTGCAAACAGATGTTTGGGTTGCGACCAAGATAGATAATAATACCTCTATACCATAAAACCCGCCATTGTTTTATCTTACTTTAAGGATACAGACAGCTTAGTAGTGTATGTAATTTATGAATCTGTAAGTAAGGGTTATTTATTACTATATTAATGGAAGACTGTATAATTTTGTACTTATTTTCAAAATTCGAATTGTATGTGATTATTGCAGATGGTTTGGTGTTTTGTGTCTTTGACTATACTAAAGCTATTATTATAATAAAGGACTGTGAGAGCTGTGGTCCAAAACATCTGGAGGGCTGAAGGATCCCCACTCCTGATCTAGATCTTTCATATCTGCATTTCCAAAATTCAGTCATTTACAGTAGCAGCATTTCAATTGGATTTCTGCCTGAGCCAAGGTATATAAAATCTTCAGTAACTTCTGTCACTTTCAAAAGTCTAGTTATGTAATCCTCTGTAGTAATAGCATCTGTCTTCTTAATGTTCAGCTCCAGTCCTGCCTTTAGTTTTCCTTCATTCACTTTCACAAAAGACGTTTCAAATCATTGCTGTTTTCCTCCAGCAAAATGAATCATCTGCGGGGGAAACCCTTCTTTTTTTTGTAATTTTTTTTTTTTAAAAAACATATAAAAATTACTTAAAAAAGAAAAACATAAACAACAGTGCACCCCTTCACCAACAGACACCTTCATTTTTACATTTTCATCCTCCCCTCCAAAACAAAACGATTGTTGCGGGGAAACCCTTACCCTTATCTTGTACAAGCACATAGTCAATGAAAAAGTATATCATAGAAAATATCTCTTTTTAAACTCCCTTTTTTTTTAAACCTTGAAGAACAAGTCAATTACATTTAAAGAAATTTTCCCATACTTCTTTAAACCCATTCTTCAAACATAGTTCATTTTTAATTCCAGTTTCTAGCAATTAAATCTATTTGCGTCAAAAAATTTGTAATCACTTTTTAGTTTAAACATATAACATGATCCAAAAATATTGATAACAAAAGAAATTTCAAATTTTGTGCTCATAGCCCATTTCTATATGTCACTTATTTTTTTAAAAATCATTTCCAAAATTTCTGATCTTTTTACTTTCCCCCCCACAAATGTAAAAGGTCCAATCCATTTCAAATTTCCAGAAAGCTTAGAAAAAATGCATTCTTTTATTCGTTTCACGGGTGTCAAATCCATCTTAAAACTTAATTTAAAAAAATTTTCCTTTATTTTAACAACAAAACTAAGAAATCTCATTCCCCCCAAATTTTTTAGCCTAGCCCCTTTTTTTATTTCTTTTTTAAAATTTTGCCCCCCACAAAAATTTCGATCCAGATCCTCCCTTTTTCACAAAAACCAAAAAAATTTTTAAAGTTTGTAACAATCCTTTTATTACTTTTTTCCCCTTCTGAGTACCCTCATACAACAAAAATTTGTTCATTTTTTGTTACTCTCTCTTTTATTAATTTTTTTTTAATCCGTACATCCTTTTTTTTAATTTCAAAATTAAACCAAATATATCCCTACCTGGAAAATTTTTCCTTTCCCTTTTTATTTCCCTCTCATCTTGCCTATCCAATCTTTAAATCTAATCACTTGTTTACCCCCAAATATTTTTTTGAAAATTTTCAATTTATACGGAAATTCCCTTTTCAGTCAAGACTCAATGGTGGTCCGGGGACATTTTTTTTTGTTATTAAGTACCATGCATTTAACATAGATCAAAAAAGGGGTTATTAATCTCATTTAACTTTGATTTCTTAAAGTGCCGAATAAATTTTTCAATATCCTTTATTTCCAGTTTTCCTTTTTCCCCACCATATTAATCTTTCTGGACAAAACATACCCCCAATAAACTTATTGATTTGCTAAAAAAATTTTAACATTCGGTAAACCTATACCACCTTTTATTTTGCCCCATATCCAATATTTTTTTTTTTTATTCAGCTTTTTTACCATGTTACAATAGTTATAATTAAAACCTTCCCCAAAATTAAGGGTCATCCTCACTTACTTTTTGGGAAAGCTCATAAAGAAAAAATTTAAAAATTTTGGTAAAATTTTTCTTTTTTATAAATGCAACCCCCAAACCAAGAAATTTTAGACTTGAATATCTAACATTTTATTCTTAATTCTTTTTTTATTTTCTAAATTTAAATTTCCCTTTTATTTTTCCTTGTTATTTACTAATTCTATCCTAAATATTTAATTGAGTACTTATTTTACATCCGTAGTTATGGTAAACACTTTTTTTTGTTTTTCCTTGTTATGATTAAACAACACACCTGAGATTTCTCCCCAGTTAACCCACAATCCTATTGCCCCAAATTCTCCAAATGAATTAACTCTATCCATACTCTCTAGGGGGTTTTTAATTGTCATAAGGAATCATCGCAAATAAATTAATCTTTACTTTTTTATCAGACCAATCCCAAATTTAAACTCACATCCCCTTTTTTTATCCGCAAACATTTCGATCATTAAACAAAATAGAACGGGGGAAGGGGGCAACCTTGTCAGACCTCGGCCTGAGATATCCAACTGAAATCCCATCTTTAAATTATTATCTAAATGTTTTTTTCAAAATATAATTGATCATCACCCCTCAAAAAATTTATTCCAAACCCCCAATTTTCAATCACTATTTTTAGTTGGCCATTCCCCACAATAAAAAGCCTTAAATAATCCAATGATAGAATACCAGCCCCCTGCTTTTTCATTTCTGTATCATAAAAATTTAGCACCCTTTTAATTTTAAAATTTGGGATTTGTCTTTCCCTTAGAAACCCATTTTGATCTTCCTTGAATATTTTTGTAAAAACCCATCATTCTATTCGCAATATTGCGGGAAAAATCTTACATCTTATTTATTAATAATAGTCTATTGAACTAGGGCCAACACTCCTTTTTGGTTTTTGGAATGAGAATTGTTTTTAAGAATTTCCAAATAATGGGATTTTGTCTCCTTTTAAATTCATTTAAAGATTTTTTAAACTTTGCAACTAAAAACCCATTTAAACAATTTATAAAAATCTAATCTAGTCCATCACAACCCAGGTTTTACCATTTTTTTACCTTTCGATAATTGCTCCAACTCTTCCTCTTGAATTGGTTTTTCCCAGCTCCCCTGTCTTCTCAATATCTTTTCTTTTCAATTCCTTAACATACTCTTCTAGCTGCTTTTTTAAAATTACCTCCCTTATATAAATCTTCATAAAATTAATTGAAATATTTGCAATTTTTCTTTCATCAGCACACTTCTTTTTCCCGATTATCTCTAATCACACCTATTTCGTTTTTTTTCTCTTCTAGCTTGACTAACCTGGCCAAAAACAAGTTTTTTTACTAAATTCAAAATATTTTCTTTTATACATTAAATCTCTCTAACTTTGCTAAATTTTATCATCAATTTTTTTCTTTTAGCTTTAAGTTCTAAAAACGTTCTATTTTCTCAATTTCAAGATACTTTCTCCAGGGTTTTTAATTACATCTTCTAATTTTTTAATTTCTCCTCTTTCAATCTTTTAAATTTTACACTTTCCTTTATAATTAACCCCTCATAACGACTTTATAGTGTTTTCCCCAAACAATCCCACACTTTCCCGCGCTTCTTTAACACCCAAATTTTAGCCATTCATTTTTTTTGCCTTCAATACATCTAAAAATTTTGAAAAATACTAGAGTTCATTCTCCATCTTCTTGTTCCCCTTTTTAATCTTTTTTAACCCATTTTAATTTCCATTAGGGCAGGCCCATTAAATTTTAAGTATTTTAAATTTTTTTTCATTTATTTTAGAAAGCAAATTGGGGTACAAATATAAATCTATTCTAAATAACTTTTAAGACGAAGAATAATTTGTAACTTCTCTCATCACCCTTTAATTTCTCCTCCAAAAACCTTAGACCTCAGTTTTTTATTACTTTATTCAAAATAGAGTTCTATTAGTCAAAACATCCTTTTTTTAAAATCAATTATCCTTACTTTGTCCCGTCCATATTAAAATCTCCTCCATAAAAACCAAAACCCCTTTTTTTACCTTCTCCAAATTTTTTTAGAAAAAGATTCATAAAAAAAACCCCTTTCTGTACATAGTGCATAAAATTTACCACTAGGTAAAGTCTTTTTTCCCATAAACCCGGGCTATTAAATATTTTACCATTGTCATCCTTATTCTTCTTGTCTACAAATTTAAATATTTAGAAATTAAAAAAAAAATTTCAACCTTTTAGATTTTGAAGTCCCATACCCTTTCTCGTAAATGTTGATATTTTGTAGCTTGAGTTCATTGATCCCATCTCTTTAAGGAAAAAAAATGTCCCCCTTTTCTTTCTCAATAACTTCTTTTCTTTTTCTCTTTAAACAATCCAGCTTTTCACTTTAAAATACTACTTTTTTGTTATCCCCATCCCCCTTTTAAAACACATTTTGTTTTGATCCTGTTGTGTTACATGTAACAAAAAACCAATGAAAAAAACAATAAAAAACCCAAAAATAAAAAGTAACCCAAAATATCCCCAAGCATACCCCAAATGTTTTGCCAAAAAATGTATCATCTGCGGAGGAAAAACCCTTCTTTTCTCCCTATTCTGATCCAACAACTTTTCTATCCATAATAAACAAAACAAATGCTTGTGCCTCTCTTCTCTTTCCTCTCTCTCTCTCCTCCCCCCCTCTCTCCTCCCCTCCCCTCTTTTCCCCCCTCCTCTCCCCTTCTAACCACCTCTCTTCATGCTCTGATACTGTTACACTGGGTTTTGGCCTATGCCAGTGAACCAGGGATAGAAATTTTGGCAGGGGAAAAAAACATGAAAAACCTGTTTTTAAACATTTCATTATTAGCAAATTGTTTTTATTAAAAAACAAATGGTAGGATCTTTCATTTAAAAAAAAATCAAACCTTTTTTTTTCCCCTAGGAACAAAACAATCATCCAGAGGCCCAAAATTGCAGGTAGCTTCTTTGACCCTTCCCTTATCCCCCAAAATTAGAGGGGTTGGGGTTCAGGGGCTGAGTTATTAAACCCGGGGGGGGCCCCCAAAGGGGAAAATCATTTCAAATTTGTGTTAAAAGCTGCTAAACCCCCCTCTAGGGAGTTTAGAAACTCAACCTCCTAACCCCAAACCCCTCCCCAAAATTTGGGGGGGGGCTTACAGAAAGGTCCAAATAAGTTTACCTCAATGTTAGTGCCTCCAGGACCCAGGGGAGCCATTAACAATCATTTCATTTCATTCGGGAAATTCCAAAAATCATTAGTAACGAAACAAAACTACTAAAGAAACAAAACGAATGAAATAAATCTATTTTTTTCTTTCCCGTGCCCATTTCTACCAGGTAAAATGCCGTTTTGGGGGCCAAAAAAGAAATGCTCAAGAGAAAAGAACATAGATTAAAATGTTTACGTGACCCACGGGACTTTTTCTACCCCATTTGCATATTTCCAAATCTCCCACCTTTCAGACCTTCCATGGGTTTTTCCCAATCAGGGTGGATGAATACCATACCTACATGTGAGGGACCGGTTGGTGGTGTGTGTGGTGTTTGTGTGTGTGGGGTGTGGTGTGTTTTGTGGTGTGTGTGTGAAGCATTTCCCAGAAGTACAACCTATGCCATTCCAATACACAATGAGACAAAGGCAGGACTGTTTTTTGAGGCCCCCACTCAGTGATTCTGTCAATTTTAATAACATGACATGTTTTCAAGGAGGAGGAAAGGGGCAAAACCGGGGCCCAAATTTCTTGCCCCCCAAAACCCACGGGTACAGGAATTAACAGAAAACCAGCAAAAAATATTGGGGGTTTTTGTAGCTTCTGCAGCAGGCTGCTTTCTCCTGTCTCTCTATAGGGGGTCTCCCCCGTTCATCAGTTCAAAAATAATAATTGAAAAGTGTTTCCCGGGGGAAATTTCCCCCCTTTTTTTCCTGAACAGACTGGCCATCATTTCCCCCGTTTTCCAAGGGACCCCGGGTTCTCATTTTAATGGGCCAAGGAACTGTGCTGTTTTAATTCCCGCTTTATAAAAACTCCTAATGCTTTTTTCAGCAGCTTCACAACCCCCACATTTCTTATATATTGATAAAAAAACCCTTTTTATATATTATTTATTGGCACTTTCATGCAGCTTACGCGATTTAAAGGGAAAATTTTTACAAAACCAGTAAGGCTGTGAATTTTGGTTCGGTCAGGGGTTAGATTTCAATTTAATGACGGTACCAGGACTTAGGGAGGAAAACAATAGGGGAACAAATTCAAACCCCCCACTTTATCCTCTTTTTGCCGGACGCCCCAGCCCCCCTAAAACTAGATTTAGACGCACAAAGGGCACCCTGGAAAAGATAGAAGACAGTGTCAAGGGGAAATGGGGCATAACCAAAAAAGCACTTTTTCATGCAATAACGTACGTGCTTGAGCTGTGGAAATAACAGAGGCATTTACGCCCCTTTATTCTTAGCAATGCCTCTATTTTGTTTCACGTTTTTTTTTGAACGCACCCTTTCTCCCCTTCACATTTTTTTAAAAAAAACAGAATCTCAGGTTGTTTTCAGTCTGATTTTCAAATTGTATGTATTCTTGAACTACTTTTAAAAAACAAGCCAAAAATAATTCTCACCCACCACACTTTTCAAAATTTACAGTAAATAAAAGGGAAACCTAGGACAGAAAGAAAAGCAGAGGTGGCCAGGAATCGTAGATGAACCACGAAAGGTACGAAGACCCAACAATTCCTATCAACTTTTAAAGGGAACAATCCAAATATTTAATCAATCCCAAAAATATCTTGACGGTTCACTTTCTTTCCATTTATTTTGTAGGAAGTTTGCATTGGGGGGGTGTTTTTAAGAAACACATAGCAAAAACCAAACAAACCAAAACAAAAAAAATAGCAAACTTGAAATGACAAGCTAAAGTAGTGAAAACTTGTCCACACTAGCATATGATTATGATAAAAGGTGCCCTGATGGCACTGTAAGGCAGAGGGGATAAAAATCTCATACACTTGTGTTTCTGCTTTAAAAAACTTTCCTATTTATAAGAGCTTTCCCGTATCTTTTTAGCACAGGGCTAGACATGTAAACTTTTGGGAGATTTATTGAGGTGTAAAAATAACTTTGCTCTGCCTCCCTTAAAAGGGGCTACTTAACAAAATCAGATTGCACTGAAGATAAGGAAGGACTTTGAAGATCTGGCCACATTGCCCCAAAAATTCACAGCAGGGACGGGCCCCAATAAGTTGCCTTTTTTTGAAAAGCAAAGTGTAATGCATTCCAATCACAAGCAAATAACAAATGGGACCATACGTACTTAGTGGTGTGCAATATTTTTTTCCTAGTTACCCTATCCAGCAACAACATTTAAAAAAAACTGCAGTGGATAACACTGCAATTAATAACACATGTTTTATGTGGTGAAACATGTTTACATTTATTAAAATCATGAATTAGTTTTAAGAAGTAACTTCTCCCTGCTCCTGACTGTGGGCAGCATGCAGCACGAAATCCATGGAAGCAGTGCATAATTCACCACTTGAAAATCTCCCCCCAACACCATTTTAGTACTGTATTGTCTAATTGTCTTCAAAGTATGACTTGACTTATAGGAATGCACTTAATTGCCTGGTTTTTTAAACAATTAGATTACTAGGCAGGGTTCTTTGAGAGGTGAACAATAAACTTAAAAAATAAAAATGAGAATGAAAAAACGAGAACGAAGCAAAGCTTAGTAGAGGGGTTAAATCCGAGTGTTGCACATAATAAAATCAAAGGAGAAACCAGTATCAAAAATAAAACAGAACACAACTAATGATCCCTAAAGAACTCTAACTAATGATTTTTCCCTTCTATCTGCTACATATTCAACTAAATTTAACTTCTGTTAGGAGTTATGGGTATGTCAGTCAGGAGAGGTCTTATACCTTGTGAGTTTGAGCCACATTAATCTCCAATGAGACGGTATGGAGGACTGTTGATGTACTTTTCCAGCAAGCAAAAAAGACTGAGGAATCAAAGTGCCTAAATCTGTTTATCGTTTGTGACAGAACACCCGAATCATGCTAGAAATCTGTTGAAACAACAAGCAAAAGGCTGCCCTTCCATCCTGAACTGCTTAATATGGAACACGATATGGCATGAATTTGCTTTCTGACAACTGGGAAAACACAACTGTGCTCTGTCCCCAAAGCCTGAAATGGAAACAAAATGAAACAAGAGAGAAAAATGAGGCAGGGAGCAGACATAAATCAACATTTACTACAGTAAGGGGTAAACTCTACTGAATGCGGGGGCCCCTGTTTTAATTTTTCCTGGGGTGTGGTGTTGTGGGGTTTGTGTGTTTTGTGTGGTTTTGTTGTGTTGTGTATGTGTGTGTGTTTTGTGTGGTGTGTGTGGTGTGTGTGGGAGAGAGAGAGAGAGAGAGGAGAGAAAAGGAGAGAGAGAGAGAGATGAAAAAACTGGCTTATTTGTCACATTTCAATAAATTTTAATGGAAGGCAATACAATACAGACATACGAGATACTGTCAGAGAAAGAGAAGGGGGTATTCTGTGGCTGGCCCACAACAAATCTTTTGGACAAGCTACTTCTGACCATTAAAAAACAGAGATACAGGGAAAGTCCCCTCTCCCCCATTTTCCCTCCATTGCCCTCTCCCTCTCTCCCCTCTCTCCCTCCCTCCCTCTTTGTCCCCTCTATTCCCCCTTTTTCCTCTCTCTCTCCTCTCTCTCTCCCTCTCTCTCTCTCTCTCTCCCTCCCTCCCCGCCCCTCTCCTTCTCTCTCTCTCACACACAACACACACACACCTTTCCCCATCTCATTACTATGCATCTGCTTCCCCATCTCAAGGGCCCCCGTTACCCCCACAGCACATTATAGGCAAAGCAAGAAGAATGGCTGCTGGAAGAAGGCATGTGGAAGGGTTACTTTGCCCCAGGAAACCCCCTTTTCTAAAGCCTTTCCTCAAAAGAGGAAATGGGTTGATTTGCATTTTCCTAACTGAAATCATGCCGATGGCGAAGGAAGGCTTATTGTTACATTATACCATATGATATTCCTGGGTTTGCCCCCAGGCCTGTTCACAGGCTCTCCACACTCTGAAAACACCTTTTGTATTGCTCCTATTAAAATACACGGCTTCAGACAAATCTTTTTCAAGGCTTTCAAAAGACATGGGCTAATATTTGCTTGCTTGATGGGTTCCCCTCCCTTTCCTCGGGTGCCAGGGCAAAAATTTAAACCACTGCAACCCCTTGCTTAGCCTTAGAATATGTTCTCCTCATGAAGACATGAGCCAAAGATGGGGCAAAAACTTTCTCCTCACAAAACTTTTTGGAAAAGGCACATGCATAGGAGGTCCCCCATCCACTGAACATTTTTTTCCTCTTTCAGTGAAAAAGTAAAGTGAAAATCCCTTGTGAAATGATGCTTCTTTATTGAACTGTTGCTACAGAGCCCACTATGGGCTACTTTTCGCCATTTTTAAAATGCCTTTTTAAAAACAACCTTTTTTTTTTAAAAAAAACCCCACAGGGTTTTGGAACCGCTGGGATAAATCCTGGCATTTAAAAACACTCCCAAAAGTCAAATTTAATTTTAATTTCATCACACTAATAATAGACTTTGTGGTCTGTTTTTAACAGTCTAATGTGTGGAAACTCTGGCCAGACAAGCCCAGTATTTAGGTATCAGGCTGTGGAGCCAGAGGTCGGGAGTTTGATTCTTTACTGTGCCTCCTGGGAAAAGACCAAGCCTGGGTGGGCTTGGGCAAGCTACACAGTCCCAGATGCCCTAGGAAAAGCAAAGGGTAAACCACTTCTGTGTACTCTCTACCTAGGAAACCCTGGGAAAGGAATGCCATGAGTCAGAGTTGAACTGACACCACATGATTGTTATTAGAGATGGCACTAAACAAACTTTTCGTTTGTTTGTTTTTAATTTGTACAAACCCGAACTTGAAACAAACCAAGGTGGGCCCAAACCAGACGAACCTGAACCATGGGTTTTCTGATTCGTGCCCACCTCTAATTGTTATTACTGTTAGGTGTACAAAACAGAAATATATAAGCAAAACATAAGTCCCCATTCTCTCTCTCTCTCTCTCTCCTCTCTCTCTCCTCACTCTCTCATCTCTCCTCTCTCCTCTCTCTCTCTCTCTCTCTCTGGGTGATTTGCAATTCAATTATGTACACCATACAGCCCACCCACCCCCACCAAAGCAAGCTGGGTTCCCAATTTACCAATCTCAGAAGGGGAGGATGAGTTGACAGAGAGCCAGCTATCTGTGCCCAGGATCATGAATAAAGTCTTCACTTCAGTACTGCAGTTTAAACCACTGACCACAATATTTATTTTATTTTATTTTATTTATTTTATTTTTACACTTATATGCCGCCACTACCCAAAGGTCTCTGGGCGGCTTACAATCAAAAGAATTAAAACAGTTTAAAATAGACTATCGATAAATAATCAAAGCAATAATAAAAACCTTAACACAAAATCATTACACTAAAATTGTCGTTAGAGGACATCAGAGTCTTTGAACAAGGTGATCACTGGAATAATTGTTTTGTAATATTCAGTTTTAATAGACAGTAGGAGCACAGACAAGAAGCTTAAATAAACCAGAGTAAATCACCTGTCCCTGCATCAGATTTCCTGTGGAGCAGTTTTTCCTCAACTTCAAACCTAACCCACTCCTCTTTCCCCACCCTTAGAAATCTAGCTGCACTCTGACTACTTGACAGCTTTCGTTCAGAGGCACAGGCCTAGTACTTACCTGGGAACAGAGATGCCAAATTTTCTAGAATTTTAAAAACCTAGTTGGAGGAGAGGAGCATGATAGTGTTACTGTTTTTCTCCAGCAATTTTAAGGAAAAAAATTAAAGTGTAAGCAATACACACAGTGCAAAGTGGTTTTTTTATCCATAAAAGTGTACACTGAAACAAATCTACTAGTCTTAATATGCCACAATATTTTGCCTTGACTTTTTAGAGACCCCCCTTTTTAATTTTGTTTACATACACTGTTTGTTTTGTTGCACAATAAAAACAAAATGTTGCTATTTGGGTTTATTTACCATATAGTACTGTACTCCTTGGCGTATTGTGAAATTTAAAGCTCAAAAGGCCTCAGTTTTACACAGGCAAGACTGCAGGTATACCCTATACTAAAGAAACAGCTGCAAACTGCTGTACACCGTTCCTTCTCCACACATCTGCCTGACTTCCCCATGCTCTGAGAAGTAACAAATTCATAAAAACAGAAATTCCTTAAATCTCATAAAGGCCAAAGCCCTATTGAGTTTTATCCTGGGCTAACTCAACCAGCAAACATACTTGTTGTTAACTGCCACTGGTTAAGAAGCACAACAGCCATCACCTACATTGTTTTACAAAATTGTGGCAGTTCGCCAGTAGGTGTTATGCCAGTTGTGCTATGCTAGCAGGCAGAACTATTAGAAATTTGGCCAAATTGTATTATTTGAAGAAAAACAGTCTTGCTCTTTACTGTCACCCTCTTGAGCAATCTAGAACAAACGTCAACAGAAGTGGCAAGCAGCAATTCACAAGCAACTAAGCCCCCACCGCATATACCTATCTCATAATAAGGGTAGCACTACTCAATGTAGAGAAGTACAGTATCTTTGTTTTGAGTGTATTTTTGATGCCTCCAGTAGGGATGCACCTTTGGGTACAGAAATTCTGCAGAATCCAAATTGAAAGGGGGGGGAGTTAGGTGTTGTGTGGGATTTGAGTGGGGTAGGTTCCCATTAATGGTACCAGTGGACAGAGTGAATGAGCTAACAATCCCCAGTGAAACCATGGAAAGTCACTGAGAAAAGATAGAACTGGTAAAGCCACTTTTTAAATATCTCACTTACCTTGAAAGATCTATTAGGGTCACTATAAATTGGTTCCAACTGGACATCACAGATCACACATACAGAAAGTGGAAGCATTAGGAGTAGGATCTAAGCCAGGGATGGCGAACCTTTTTGATACCGAGTGCCCAAACTCGGTGATGGAGACGGTGGCGGTGCCGGGGGGGCGGGCGCAATGGGTGCGGGGGTGTAGGCAGCGGGCGGCGGGGGCGGGGGGCTCACGGTCATCGCAGCAGCAGTGGGGCAGGGATAGCAATGGTAATGGGCAGAGGCAGAGGTGGCAGGGACAGCAAGGTGATGGCAATGGGGTCGGATTGGTGGCGCGGGACAGGATTGGCAGCAGGGGGCAGGGTGGGTGAGGGCAGCAAGGACGATGGGGAGCGGGTCAGGGTCATTGCGGTGGTGGCAGTGGGCAGGGATGGAGGAGGTGATGGCGTGGGAGGCAGAGGTCAGCGAGGCGGGTCAGCAGCGAGCAGCAGGAGAAAAAAGCTGGCATTTAAAATCCCCCCGACGCTTGTCTGGGGAGAAGGCGCGCTCAGTGGAAGGCAGCAGCTAGAGTGAGGCTGGTCGTGGCGAGTGGGGGGAGGGAATGCCTGCCCTCGTGCCCTCCGTGCGCCGGTGGAGTGCATGTTTGAGGCCCCCGGCACCCCCCTTGTGGTTAACACGGCTGAACCGGGGGAGAGAGATGGGGACGCCAGAGCCCTTTACAAAGCAGGTAACAGGGTGGGGTTGAAGACACCCCTGCTGCTGTGCACGAGAGCGCTCTTGCCTTGTTCCCGCTTCCCCCCCCCCCCCCCCCCGTTGTCCTCCTATTTCAGAGTAGAGCATGCCCAAGTGAGAGCAGGCGGAGGGGTATGGGTGGAGGTGGGGTTGGCGGCGGCAGGAGGTGGGGCGAGGGGGGCGATGGGGACGGTGGTGGAAGGGATGGCCTGGCATGCGACATGCTCCATGCCCCCCCACTTTCCCCTCCGCAAATTCCTCATGGCTGGTCCAGCGGAGGGGGAAGTGGGGGTGAAGGGAGCATGTCGTGTGCCAGGCGAAAGCTCTCTACGTGCCACCTTTGGCACGTATGCCATAGGTTTGCCATCCCTGATCTAAGCTGTCTCCCCAACCTGGTTTTACACTTTGTTTTTTTGTTTGTTTTTTGTTTTGCTTTAAGGGCTGCTGATAGGTTACATTTTTGCAGCACTTTGGGGGTTTTTTCACTTTGTATTTGTGTTCCAATTACAATTAATGGCAAACAGAACAGAACAGCAATCACATATTCTGTTCATGGGTCAAGAGAAGTTTACTAACCAAGATATCTCTTTCACATTCAACAACATTTGAATAAATTTGAGTAAATTGCATGGCTTCTAATGGCGGGGTGGGAAGGAAAGGGTTGAAGCTTTTCTTGCTTATGGCACCTGAGTAGTTGATAGCGCCGAGTTTGAAATTTGCCATTTATTTTTCTTTCCAATATCTGTTTTTATTTATAACAGTTTGAAAAAAATACAAACACATATACATACTTTTAAAAATTGTTAATAAAAAAAT
>JAWVWN010000302.1:0-10165 GCA_037367305.1 Phrynocephalus vlangalii
CAAAAGAAAACATTAGATCTAACTAAGGGCTTTTTTTTTGGGGTCCCCTTACCCTACATTCCGGTTTAACGTATGCTTTCTTTATTGGTCTAATTTTTCAAACAAATCCAACATTGTCTCCCTTGATGTTTAGGGGGGGAAAAAAATTTTTTCTCACAATGACCCACCCAGGGTTAAGGAAACAGAAGTTTTTTCAGCAGGTTTTAAGGACTCACAGGGGAAAAATCCTAAAGGGTTTTTGCAGAAGAAAGGAGGAAAAATTTTTGGGGGGAAAGGGGGCCCCAAAAGGGATTTATTGGAGACCCAAAAAAAGGAAAAAAAAAAAAAGGAAACCTCGAAAAAAAAAAAAACTCAGTGAACTTTTGAACATGTTCAATGACTTTTGGGATTGTTGACTAACGGTTAGGTGGAAAGGGAAATGGGGAAAACTTCATTTATTTTTTCATTTTTTTTAAGTATGGGGGAAATGGAGCTTTAGATGGGGAAAAATTTTTTAGCGGGACTGAGAACCTCAATAGATGAGGGGGGCTAGGGTCCATATTAGAAGCATTTTGCACTTGTAAGGAAAAGAAAAAAAAAAGGCTATCTACTTTTTCGGCATTTGACAAAGTGAGTTGCTTTTGTTTCATAATTCCCTTCAGCTGGGAGATACCATGGCTTTTATTGCACACCTCAGATCTAGAGCACAAACTTTGGAAGATCTGTGTTGTCTGGGGGGGCCCCCCACACTGAATGGGGGGGGGGGGAAAGTGTTTTTTCTTTTTAAAATCCCATGATTTGATAGGGCAAGCCATAAATGCAATTTTTTGGGGGGAATATGGTTTCCTTTTTTCCCCTTTCTGTCATTACTAGACATGGGCAGCCCTCGGCAAAAATCCTCTTTTCTCTTTCCATTCCTCGTTTCCTTTTTCGTAAGGGGAAACGGTAACGAAAATTTCCCTTGAAAGAACTCAAACTCGAACCGACTAAAAAAAAAATTGAGACTGTTTTGGTCATGGTCATTCCGGGGCAGCATCGCAGTGATCGCGCGATCCCAAGCGGCACGGGGAAAAAAGTTTTAAAAAAAAAAAAAAACCCCGTTTCCCCGGCCCAAAAAAAAAGCAGACGAAAATATGCCTCCCTGAGGGACCTACCAGAGGGGTGGTTTTTTGGGGGGGGGGGTCCCCGGCCTCCCCCCTCCTGTCATGGGCTCCCGAAAAATTGCCACCCCTCGTCTTTTTTTCCCCAAAACACGCCAAGTGGTGCGGACAGAAAAAAATTTTTTAAAAAAAAATTTTTCCCCGGGCCCAAAAAAGCAGGCGAAAAAAAATTGCCGGGCCTGGTGAGGGCACCTACCAGGGGGTGGTTTCTGGGGGGGGGCCCCCCCGGCCCCCTTCCCCCTTTCTCCGGGTCCTGGGTTTGCTCTGGTGGGGGGGGAAATTCCTCTTTCATCTCCCCAAAACTCGCCATGCCATGGGTGGGGGGGGGCGGGGGACCCAAAAAATGGGGCGACCGCAAAAATTTTTTTTGAAATCGTGGCCCAAAAAACACCCCAAAAGCACCACAGAAACATGCGAAAATAGCTATTTTAAAACTGCCTGAATTTTTTCAGTAGCACCCGGGTGGGTTTTTTTTTGGGCAACAAAACGTCTCCATTGATTTTTTTTTTTATTTTATTTTATTTTTTTTTTTTACACCTGCCCCAATGAGGGGGCTGGCCTGGGAGGGGGGCCCCTGGGAAATATTTGGAGCCATTTTTCCCCCAAATTGCATGGCCACTTGGGGCCCGGTTTTGACCGAGATTTGGGGGTGTGCCAGTCGGGGGATTAAAAAAACCCACTAACCCTTGCCCGAACCCTTTTTCCCGAACCCTAACCCTAACCCATACGCCAGTTTCCCCTTTCCTTCTTAAGGGGGGTCAGAGGGCACCCCAGAGGTGCACCCCCTAACTCCCCTAACCCTTTCCCATAACCCTAAACCTAGCCCTTTTTTTGCTAACCCCAAACCCGTAAGCAGATGTGTACTCGCATTGCCCCTTTCAGCAAGTACACTTCCCCTTTTTAGTGAGTCAAAGGGCGCCCGTAGGGGGGCCTTTTCCCCACTTTGTTTCCCAGCCCAAGTGCCCGTATTTTCCGGCAGGCCAAATGAGTCACAAAAGGCAACCCGAAAGAGAGGTGCCTTTGCCCTGCTAATGCAACTTTGGGATGCTTTTCCAATTGGCTATGATGCCATTTTGTAGCGGGCCGAGGAGGCACCCACCCCGAGAGGTGCCCCCCAGGAGCCCCCTTTCCCTTTTGGGGGGGGCCAGGAAGGCCCCCCCCGAGAGGTGCCCCCAGGAGCCCCCCTTTCCCCATGGCGGGCCAGAGGAGGCACCCACCCCAGAGAGGTGCCTCCAGGAGCCCGCTCCCCCCCATAACCAGTTTCTAAAGACAGACGAAAAAAAACCGACAAACAAAACGGGCAAAAATTTTTTGGGAAAAATTTTACGAAAAACGGGAAAAGGGCCGAAACGGGCCGGCTCCGACACACGAAACTCGAAACGTAATTTTTTCCCGGGGCGTGCCCAATTTTTAGTCAGTACATGAGTAAAAAAAAGAAAACAGCTTACGATTTGTGCAGTATCTTTTTGTTGTTCTGGAAGAGAAGTAGATGTCATTTAGCCCTTTCCCGAAACTGCTGGACTTTAAAAATTTATATCAGCTGAACCAGGATATCTAATGGTAAATGATGGAAAATTGTGGCTCCAGAACACCTGTATCACCCAAATCGGATTGCACTGCATTGCTGGTCTATGATACCACCTCATTCATATCCAGGGCGTTGGAAGTGCAAAATTCACCTACTGAGGGCCAGAGGTGAAAGAGGGGCATAGAAAGTATAGATAAAAAAAGAGGGGGGCCGCAGTATATGTGTGACTGCACCACCATTAAAAAAAATGCGCAAATAAGTTTCTTTCAGGTGCTTCCCGAATGACAAATGTCTAAAACTATCCACAAGGAAAAACAGTGTGATAAATGTATTTGAAAACATAATTATCAGGGGTTTTGGGGGCACCTTTTAACCCCTGTTTTAAGACTTAAATGGGAAAAAAAGCTTCTCTCAACAGACCTGACAGAATATTGAACAGCAAAGAGCATAATTTTTCCTCCAGGAAACACATGTCATAATCGCGGGAAAAGGGAAAAAACATTTAATCATCCTTGTCAATGTTGTTTTTAGACAAAAAATTTCCAAACAAGCGTGTCAGAACTTTAGTTTTACCAGATAAAATTAGTAAGTGTGTTGCAGGCTTGCCATCCATTTCATTCTGAGGTAAGATTCCCTGCAATCATTAATTTCCCACTTGGAAAAAATATTATTGTCAGGTTTGCTTTTCCCCACTTTTTTCATTTACAATTACAAATCATGGTAGAAATTGTTTTTTAAAAATAAACTGAAATGAAATGAAATATTTTCCTGGGAGGGACGGGCCCCAAAAAATTGATCAAGTATGCTTTCTCCCAAAATACAAAAACAATTGGTTATGGAAAATTTTGGGGTTTTTTAAAAGGGGAAACAATGAGGAAAAAAATTCTGACCCATCTTAACCCAATTTGGGGAATGACAAAAGGGTTTTTCTGCATGAGGGGGGAGATAAAAGGGAAAAAATTGGGGTCCCCAATTTTTTTTACTATTCAAAAACTTTTCAGTACAAAATAATTAACGACTTTTGCTCTCCACTGAAAAGCGTAAAAAAATCCTCCTAAATTTTTCTCGCCTAAACCCAAGACTAACATTGCACAGAAAATTTATGGCTCCCTTGAAGTCACTGTTTCTTTTTTTCCAAATTTTTAGGTCAGTCGGGTATCCATAACCCCATAAAAGAGCCTCTGCTTTGGGTGCAAAAATTGTGGAATATAATGGTTTGCTTAGGCTCATCGGGGGAAGTTCAAATCTGAGGAGGGGTTTTCAGATGGAATTTTCGGGCTTTTTAAATTTTTTCCCGGGGAAAAATGGCACAGAAGAAATTTAGGATTTTAGATTTGGGGGCACAAACTAGTAAAATGTGGGGTTTGGTCTCCATGAATTTTTGATGAAACAAACTTCTAAAATTTTTCCCTAAACAAACCCCAAAATTTTTAGAGGATTCCCCCCAAAAAAAGATTTATTTTTTTTTATTTTTTTATTTATTTTTTTATTTATTTATTTATTTATTTTATTTTTTTATTTTTTTTTTTTTTTTTTTTTTTTTTTTGAAAGCCCACCCTTTTTTTTTTTTGGGAGGCGGGGCACCAGGCTCTCTTGATTTTTTTATTTTATACATACACCCTTTTTGGGGCAATCCATTTTTGGCTTTTTTAAACCAGTTGCCTCTTAAAAAACAAGAAAACCCAAAATCACCGCCACCCCCAACCCACCCCAAAAAAAAGGGAGCCTGGTAGCATAAAGGAGGCAGGGGCCCAGAAAAAAAAGTACGTGATGGGGCAGTGGAAAAAAGGGGGGGGGAGAAAAAAAAACCCGAAAGTTCTGAAATAACTTTGAAAGTTCATTGGTTCTGGAAAGCTCTTTGGGTTTTCTGGTGTGGGAAAAAAAAATGAACCAACTTGAACCAATAAACCACCAATCTTTCCCTAAATTTCCTGTATCATTTTAGGGGTCATGCCCCTCTCGATAATACAGGGGGGTTTCCTCAAACTTTTCAATTGCTTTGACAACCCGGGAAAAAATTTAACTTTTTCAAATGGGTCTCCGCAGCCCCCACAAAGACAGTGACCCCTTTTACCAGTTAAAAACCCGTCAAAATGGCTCCCGTCAGGGCTGCAGAGAGCAGCATTGTGCTATCGCTGCAGTCCACAAGACAGCTGACTTTGACAGATCAGACTTTGACCCGCTCTGCAAGATGCAAACAGTCCAGCTGGGATGGTTTGAAAGGGAAGTGAAACCCCCCTTCCAAAAAAGCCCGCGCTGGCCCAAGATGCATAGGTTTCTGCTCTGCCAAAGGCCAAACCTGGAAGTAAGTGAAAGGGAAGTGTTACCCAGAGGTCTGCCCTTCCTTTGCCAGGTGCCAGGGTTTGGGCCCAAGATCAATGGGGCAAAACCCCTTTCAATCCAAAAGCAGCCAAAGGCTGTTCTCCCCAGCCCTGCCGACAGCTGATTTTGACAGGTTGGACCTGTCAAAATCAGCTGACTGGTGAGGCCCGCAGAAAGAGCCCTTTAGCTGCCCTTGAAATTTAGGGAGATTGGTACAGGGTTCCCATGGGAAAAGTACTGAAAAACCCAAATTTAAACTGTTTCCCCTTTTTTTCTTTTGTAAAAAACTTCCCGGGAAAGGATTAATTGATTTTTAAAAGCATTCCTATGGGAAACTGCTGCTTGACTTATGAAAAAAAATTTACTTCTGAAAAATGTATTCAGAAAAGATTAATTTCGTAAATTGAGGTATGGCTTTATATAAAATCCAAGGGAAATTGTTTTTAAAAGCCCAAAGATCTAAAGTTGTCCAAAGGAAATCTGTTCCCTTTTTTTCTTATGAACCGGGATAAATAAAATGTATTTAAAACACATATTTTTGAAGGGGTTTATCAAAAAATATTGTCTGTATCTGCCTCAGGGAAAGAACTTTTTTTTACCACTAGGTGTTTAAATTTGAATTTCAAAAAGTTCTAGTTATTCACTTCACCTAAAGAATCTGAAGTGTTTGTCAGCTGAAACTCAAAAGGCGAATTTCTGTATCATCTTTGTGTAAGTCAAAAAAGTTTTTTTTTTAATTAAGAGCTTAGGTGGGGACTTTTTTGGGAAAAAGGGCATTCAGAGGGTTGGCCTGTGTGAAAACTATTAATGACAGGACGGTTTAAAAATACTGAAAGTTCAATTTATCATATAAATAACCTGAGTTTCTTTACCCCGAAGAAAAAAAGAGAGAGAGAGAGAACAAACTTCCCTCAAATTTAATGGAATGTTGAAATACTTCTACAAGGCAATTTTCAGTAGTACACTTAGGGAAAAATTTAAACCTACATTTTTAGTCATTTTGAAGGGATGGAAATGAAAAATGCAGCATGCAGGAATAATTGGTGATTATTTAAAAAGATTTTTTCTGGACCCACATCCCTTTGGCATACACCTTCCTTTATTTTTGATCATCGGTCTGCAGTGAAAGTACATTGGTACCAGTAATGTTTCTTAGCTAAACTGAAGTCTTGTTCAAAAAAATTATGTTTAGCACCCCAAACGAAAATAGATCTTAAATAGTATTGGAAGGGGTGAGTAAAACACAAACCGGGGCGCGTAATTCTCTTGCTAATTTTACTTTTCTACCACTGTAACTTTTAAAAAAAATATGAAAAATTTAATCAAGTATGGAAAGAATTTATTGCAAGAATGAGGTTGACACAAAACGGTTGTATTGCCAAAACCCCAAGGAGAAAAAATCAAGTAAATTTCCAAAGCCGATGAAAATTTTTACATTAAATGTTGAAGCAAACAAAAACTTAATCATTTCCTAAAAATTAAAATAATTGTATTGAGATGGGTGGAGGCAGCATGACGGTTTCCCCTGCCCGACCTCCTCTAGCCACTACCTTTGAATGGGCACTTGCTAGAGAAAGCCGGGCTCAGAACTCTATCACAACCACAGAACACCTTTTGAGCCAACTGTAGCCAGGATGAACCACTGAACAGAAGGTTTTCATGCCCATCTCATATCTTTTTGCTCATTTTAAATTATTATTTCATGCCTAAACCAGTTTTTTAAAACTTTGTCTCAACTAGATTTTTTTTTCATTCATTAAATAGGTTTTTGTTGCCTTTTTCAGGTTGTTAATTTGTATCATACTCACTGAAATCCAGTGGTAATTAAAGGGTATACCCTGCTAAAAAAATTTGAAAACCCACCCAGATAGTACTTTAAAGCAAAATGGGTCGGTAGGTAAGCAAACACTTTGCTTTGTTTTTTTTTTTTTTTTTTTTTGTAAGTTCCAACAAAGTAGTCCCATTGAACTGGTTGGGTTTTTGAATCAACTGCTCTGTAAATTTTGTCATTCAGCGGACACTCTCATTCCAAATTTATTGGTTACAATCATGTTAACATGTGGTCCTTATTATTGTAATTGTAAAAAAAATATTTTCTAAAACTTAAAACTAAAATATTATTTTTTTATTTATTTATTCTTTTTTTAACCACCCCATCTTCTAAAGCGGAACTCAGGGCGGTGTACACTTAAAAAAACAAACACAACAAACATAAATGGCTCAGAGGCAAACTACCCATAAAAATAGGGGGGGAGTACAAAAAAGAACTCTGGTATCCCATATTTTATAGTATTTTTTCTGTGAATAAATATATTTTAATACAATTGTTAGACTAAAATTGAGGATAGTTTTAAGCATGGAAGTAAGCTGAGGAGAGAATTGCCTAGTTGAAAAACGGGAAATTTTTGGGCTTGGAAAAGTGGAAGTCATCTTATAAGGGCATGTCATATAGATGGGAAAATACAGTAATGCCGTTTCATTTTGATAAATTTGATTCCCTCTATTGTGGTGTTCAAAGGGGATCATGGAGTGATGATTCCAAAAAATGTCTTCTAGGAAAGGAAAGAACATCAGCTTAATTAAAAAAGGATCTTTCCTAGAATTACCTCCCTTTTTTTGCTAAGGGTCTCGTTGGGAATGGTACCAAACAGAGGTTTCTCAGCTGCACCTGCATGGATTTTTCATGCTTCTGAAATTTTCAAAGAGGGCAGGAATAAAAATAGGTTAGAGGTATATTCAGATTGCAAATTACATAAGATCATAAGAAGACCCCTGTTGGATCAGGCCAAGGGCCCATCTAGTGCAGCTTCCTATGTCTCTCAGTGGCCCCACCAGATGCCACTGGGAGCACAAGGCAACTAGATACCTGTCTCCTGATACCACTCCCCTGCATCTGACATGTTGAGGTACCCTCCTGAAATCTGGCAGGAGGGAGAAGCAACAGAATGTGCTCAGAAGCCCATTTACAGAGACTGTAGGATTGAAACCTGAGACCCCAAAGCAAACCCTTGGATGACAAGGCAAGCAAGGGAGACAAGCACTGTTCACACAGCTTCTAGGCCAGCTAATGTCACAGGCCTCATAGGCATGAGGGCAACCAATCAGGTGGCAAAATGTACCTTGCAGCTGCAGCTGTTGCTTCTAAGCTTTGTATCCCATTAGCTTTGCCTGCAACACACATCACACATCTCGAATTATTCTGGGTTTGCACTTCTCCGACCAGGACTTGTGAAATTGCAGGGGTAAGACTGGCCCTCCATTCCTTGTCTTGCTCTAAGTAACACGTTAGGCCCACATGTGGAACCCCAGTGGCTCTGTCACTAGTCCTCTTCCCCCTCCCCCCTTTGCTGGATTTTTGATGTGCTGATGGTCAACCCGCACAACAGGCACATGGGCATTCACTGTGCTGAGTCAGTGAAGTGGAAATAGGTGCAGACAGGCCCTGGTGTACCAAAAACCATACAAAAACCAACCAACCAAACAAATTAAAAAAACCTACCCAAGCAAATCATTTCACGTGAACAAATCAAACATTCTTGTCCTTGACTTTCCTTCTTGCCTGGAGAACCAGAGAAGGAGAATAGTTTCCCAAGACTTCAACTGCTGCCCTCATCCTTGGCAGCTATGGCTCCAAGATATGATCCAGAGTAGAGATGGGCACAAATAGGAAAAATGGCATTTCGGTTTTTCGTTTGTTGTTGCAGGTCAGTTTTGGTTCGTTTCCATTTTCGTGGTTTTTTTTAAAAAAAATTGTTTCGTTGGTTTGGGAGTTTGTTAGTTGGTTTTACCGCTTTGCTGCGTGTGGCCATCCCACCCCTCCCCCAGACTAGATGGAAAACATTAAAAAAATTAAAAAATTGACAACTTGACAACTGCACAGACTGGACTGGCAGCATCAAGGCGTCAGCGGAGTCGGCCAGCAGGGCAGCAGGGGCGTTTACAGGTGGTGGCTTGGGGCCAGCACCTGGGGTTTTTTAGAGCACCGATAGGCTGGAGGAGGAGGAGGATGCGGCTGCCTGAAGCCGGGCATGGATTCCTCTTTGTGCTATTGAGGCTGAGGCGCGCAACAGGGGCGATCCTCTGCCTCACACACACACCCTCTGGCGGTTTTTCCACACTTTTTCCAGCCTTGGATTCTCCCCTGAAGCAGGGAAACACGACCAGCCAGGAGCCTTTGCCAATCGCCAACGCACCTACAAGGCGGGCAGTGGCTCCCCTGATGGGGTGACCCCCTCTCACGCTCCTGGTCCTGGGGAGGGGTGGGTGCCTTGTTGCCGACCATCTCGCGTCCTCACCTCAAGCCAGCCTGATGGCAGGCGGTGCTGCTGCCGCCGCCAAGCCAGACGCATCCAAGGCATCGAAAAGGGCAAGCTGCGCCGAGCCTGCCAGTTGCGCTCGCACTTCCAGAACCAGCCAGTCACCTTCCAAGGAGGAGGAGAAAGCCAAGAGGTCCTTCCTGCAGCAGTCCCTCCTCCTCGAGTGCCTCTGTTAGAACCTTTTTTTTACTTCCGGGTTTTCTGGCCCCGCGCTACAGCTGTATTGCGGGGCTTTTTTTCTTTCTTTCAGCACCTACAGTGTGGCCCCAGGGGCCATGTTGGCACTGGGGTTTTTTAAATCATTTTTTTTTCAGATTTTAGGGTGCCAACCAGGCCACTCCTGGGGCCCAGTTGGCACTCCTTTTTATTTATTTTTTTATTATTTATTTATTACTGCTGCCAACCACGTGGCTGGAGTGCAGCAGTCGGCTTTTCCCTGGACCAGCAGCAGGCAGGCGGGTAGGAGACATCGCCGCTCCGCCCCTCCCCATTAACTAACCTAACCTAACCGGAAAATTTTTCATGGTTCTGTTCTGTTCGTTCCAGTTTCATCACAATTTCCATTATTCATTTCGTTACGTAAAGGAACAAATAACGGAAAACGGAACAAAAAAAAACTTCATTTTGTGCCCATCTCTATCCCAGAGTGTAACAGATAATACTTAGTATGGATGATAAATGTGAAGAATGTGAATGTGAGGGAATGTGTTTCATGTGTCTTATGTTTCATGTGTTTTTATAATGTGCACTGGAGATGGCATTTAATTTTGTTGTATGGAAGTACAATGACAATAGAGTTATTAATTCATTCATTCAAATCTTTGGACGCATTTCAGTACCTATGCATTTGTCTGGTTTAA
>JAWVWN010000303.1:0-86841 GCA_037367305.1 Phrynocephalus vlangalii
GCAGGGGAATGAAACCCAGCTCTAGGGAGGTCCCACCTCCCCCAGCATCATCAGTGAGGAGGCCAATTGCGGCACCAATGAAGATGCTGAGGAAAACCAGGGGATTTATCACACTCCTCCTATCACAGTCTGTGAGGGAAATTTGTGCTGGTAAAACCCATGTAGGGTCCAGCATCAGAAATAGTTGCAAATTGTTCCATAGCCTTCATATGCTTTTATATCATTTTGGATCTAACTCACAGAAAGTGGCACTGGGTGGTCATTCCTCTTCCAAAGGAATTTATGGTGCTTCTGGTTACCTTCAAAGCAAATACTCAGGTAGTCTTGGTTATTTGGAAGGAACATTGCTTCTCATCGCCAGGAAATACCAGATGCACATATACAGTCTGAGATAGAGAGAGCTTCACAGGAATATCCGTGAAGAATCCTGGGATCATTATCGCTCCACGGCAAGCAGTGATGTCCAAATGTGGAAAGGAGGGCACGAGCCCTTCCTGACTTCCGTCTGCCCCCCTCTTGGAAGTTAGCACTAAGGGCCTTTATACACGACCCCTAAACTCCGCAGGAAATGGCTGCAAACTCCGGACCTTACAAGTGTTTTCCCACCAGCTCCGGAGTTTGCAGGAAATTAAGTGCGATCCCGCCCACCTAAGCGCGACCCAGCTGCACTTTCTTGTACCTGCTTGAGGTGGGTGAAAATCCCCAGGTCCGGATTTAATCTGGTCAGTGCGGGGCTCTCCTGGCTTCTGCTTGTGTTTTTTTTTTGCCTCCTGCCCCTTTAAGAGAAGAGGTGGGAGGAAAAAAAGCAAGCAGAAGAGAAACGGAAGAGAAACAGAAGAGAAACAGAGCTCCGGGAAGCTCCTCCAGGTGAGCTGCATTTCCCCCCCCTCTTTCTCTGGTGGGGAGGAAGGAAGAGCAACGAACCCCTAAGATCTTTGGTCCGAATTTAAGGGGCCAGCGGATCTTAGGGGTCGTGTGAAAAGGCCCTAAGAGGGTGGTATAGGAAGAGAAAGAAAGGAACTTCGGCCCGTCCGACTAGGTTGTCGCGGGCGCACATGCTGCGCGTGGCCCCGCCCAGAGAGGCTCGGAGAACTTCCACCCGTACCCGAGCCTTCTCTGTGACGTTGTGGAATCATCTCCCAGCAGAAGTGCGCCTAGCAGAGTCCCTGCCTGCCTTCTGGAAGGCATTGAAAACCTTTCTCTTCCGGGAGGCGTTTGGGTGATTTCCCCCCCCCCCCAGCCATCTGCATCTCCTGGTATGTTTGTCTGCTTATTTTATTAATTTAATTTATTGGCTGTTATTGTAACTTGCTGTCTTCTTAATTTGTTGTAAACCGCCCGGAGTTCCCCTCCAGGAAGACGGGCGGTATATAAGCTCCATAATAATAATAATAATAACCAGTTATGATCCCTTAATGATACTTAGGCAGGGCCGCTGCTAGGGGTTTTTGTGCTCTAGGTGAGGGGGGGTGCGGCGGCAGCGGCGAGGGGGTGCAGCGGTGGGGCAGCGGCAGCGAGGGGGTGGGCAGCAGTGGCGGGCGGCGGGGGGACGGATGGCCGTGGCCAGTGGCGGGGGGGGCAGCAAACTGGCCAGTGCTCCCTGTCCATTTTGGCACCCTAGGCCAGTGGTCCCCAACCCCCGGGCTGCGGACCAGTGCCGGTCCGTGGACCGGTTGGCACCGGGCCGCCTGGGGAGGCCGGGGAGGCTCCTCCCCTTTTCCTACGCCGCCCTCCTCCTCCTCCTCTTCTCTCCCGCGGGCAGCCGGAGGAGGAGTCGCCGCCGCTGGGCACGGCGCATGGGCGGGGTGGGGGGGAGCCCGGGGCTCCTGGGCGGGCGGGCCCCGCCTCCTCCTCCTGTCGGCGGCCGCGGCGGCCACGGCAGCCGCCCGGGTTCGGCCGCGACTCCACGGCCGGCGGCAGGGGCGCCCCGCCGCCGCCGCGGCCGGCTCGGCGGTCCCGGTGGCGCCCTCGGGCCGGAGACGCCACCCCCCCCCGGCCGGCCGCCCCGCCCCCCACCCCCGCGCCCGCCCCCCCGCCCGGGGGGCTGCTGTGGCCGCGGCCGCGGCCGCCGCGGCCCACCTCGGTTGGGGCACCTCTGTGCCGCCGCTTGCCTCCGGCCGCCGACAGGAGGAGGCGGGGGCCCGCCCGCCCAGGAGCCCCGGGCTCCCCCCCGCCCGTGCGCGCGGGGGGGGAGCGCACGCCCGCCGCTCCCGTGGCCCCCCCAAGGTACACACGCCAAGCCCCCCCCCGCACCTCCTCCTCCCCCTCCTCCCTCCCCCATCCCCTGCCCCCCCACACCCCGCACACACCCCCTCCCCACCCCCACCCCCGGGCCATGGGAAAATAATCAAACAAATACTGGTCCGTGGAGACAAAAAGCTTGGGGAGCACTGCCCTAGGCAATTGCCCGGCCCTGCTCTTAGGTCCACTTTGGATCCCCAGTCACTTCCTCCAAGGACATTTTGATTCCTCCCCCCCCTCCCCAGCCTGCACAGCAATGGGTCTGGGTAAAAGGCGGAACTTTCATATGATTTTTACATGGGATCCTTCCCAAATCACCATCAAATCACACATCCCATTCATGGTCAACTATTACACAAGAATAAGCATGTATCCTCCAGCGCATGGCTTGGCAGTGGCGCAAAAACATGGTTCCATCGCACGGAACCATCTGATTTCATATGATTTTTACATTGGATCATGATAAATCCACTATCATATATAGAGTCCATTTCAGTCCACAGACTGCACAACAAAAATCACGGGTCCATCAGCGCATGGCTCCACAGTGGCGCAAAAACATGATTCCAAGGCATGGAACCACACGGAACTACCTGATTTTTACCCAGGATCAACTCCAAAACTCTATCACGTCCTAGGCCCCATCCATACACACAGACTGCACAACCGAAATCAGGGATCCGTCAGCGCATGGCTCCGCAGCAGCGCAAAAACATGGTTCCAAGGCAAGGAACCACATGGAACTCCCTGATTTTTACCCAGGATCAACTCCAAAACACTATCGAATCCTAGGCCCCATCCATACACACAGACTGCACACCCGAAATCAGGCATCCGTCAGCGCATGGCCCTGCAGTGGCGCAAAAACATGGTTCCAAGGCACGGAACCACACGGAACTCCCTGATTTTTACCCAGGATCAACTCCAAAACACTATCACATCCTAGGCCCCATCCATACACACACACTGCACACCTGAAATCAGGCGTCCGTCAGCACATGGCTCTGCAGTGGCGCAAAAACATGGTTCCAAGGCACGGAACCACACGGAACTACCTGATTTTTACCCAGGATCAACTCCAAAGCACTATCACATCCTAGGCCCCATCCATACACACAGACTGCACACCCAAAATCAGGCGTCCATCAGTGCATGGCTCTGCAGTGGCGCAAAAACATGGTTCCAAGGCACGGAACCACACGAAACTCCCTGATTTTTACCCAGGACCAACTCCAAAACACTATCACATCCTAGGCCCCATCCATACACACAGACTGCACATCCGAAATCAGGCGTCCGTCAGCGCATGGCTCTGCAGTGGCGCAAAAACATGGTTCCAAGGCACGGAACCACACGGAACTCCCTGATTTTTACCCAGGATCAACTCCAAAACACTATCACATCCTAGGCCCCATCCATACACAAACACTGCACATCCCAAATCAGGGATCCGTCAGCGCATGGCTCTGCAGTGGCGCAAAAACATGGTTCCACGGCATGGAACCACACGGAACTACCTGATTTTTACCCAGGATCAACTCCAAAACACTATCACATCCTAGGCCCCACCCTAACACAGACTGCACATCCGAAATCAGGCGTCCGTCAGCGCATGGCTCTGCAGTGGTGCAAAAACATGGTTCCAAGGCATGGAACCACACGGAACTTCCTGATTTTTACCCAGGATCACCTCCAAAACACTATCACATCCTAGGCCCCATCCATACACACAGACTGCACACCCGAAATCAGGCGTCCGTCGGCGCATGGCTCCACAGCGGCGCAAAAACGGGTCTGGGTAAAAACCGGAACTTGAAGGAACTCCCTGATTTTTACCCAGGATCAACTCCAAAACACTATCACATCCAAGGCCCCACCCTTGCGCACAGAATGCACACCCAAAATCAGGGGTCTGTCAGTGCATGGCTCCGCAGTGGTGCAAAAATATGGTTCCAAGGCACGGAACCACACGGAACTACCTGATTTCTATCCAGGATCAACTCCAAAGCACTATCACATCCTAGGTCCCACCCTTGCGCACAGACTGCACACCCAAAACCAGGCGTCCGTCAGCGCATGGCCCTGCAGTGGCGCAAAAACATGGTTCCAAGGCACGGAACCACACGGAACTCCCTGATTCTTACCCGGGATCAACTTCAAAACACTATCACATCCTAGGCCCCATCCATACACACACACACGGCACACCTGAAATCAGGCGTCCGTCAGCGCATGGCTCTGCAGTGGCGCAAAAATATGGTTCCAAGGCACGGAACCACACGGAACTACCTGATTTTTACCCAGGATCAACTCCAAAGCACTATCACATCCTAGGACCCACCCTTGCGCACAGACTGCACACCCAAAATCAGGCGTCCGTCAGCGCATGGCCCTGCAGTGGCGCAAAAACATGGTTCCAAGGCACGGAACCACACGGAACTCCCTGATTCTTACCCGGGATCAACTTCAAAACACTATCACATCCTAGGCCCCATCCATACACACACACGGCACACCTGAAATCAGGCATCCGTCAGCGCATGGCTCTGTAGTGGCGCAAAAATATGGTTCCAAGGCACGGAACCACACGGAACTACCTGATTTTTACCCAGGATCACCTCCAAAACACTATCACATCCTAGGCCCCATCCATACACACAGACTGCACATCCGAAATCAGGCGTCCATCAGCACATGGCTCCACAGCGGCGCAAAAACGGGTCTGGGTAAAAGGTGGAACTTGACGGAACTCCCTGATTTTTACCCAGGATCAACTCCAAAACACTATCACATCCTAGGCCCCATCCATACACACAGACTGCACATCCGAAATCAGGCGTCCATCAGCGCATGGCTCTGCAGCGGCGCAAAAACATGGTTCCAAGGCACGGAACCACACGGAACTCCCTGATTTTTACCCAGGATCAACTCCAAACCTGTATCACACCCTAGGCCCCACCTTTACACACAGACTGCACACCCAATCAGGGGTCCATCGCGCATGGTTCCCCAGTGGCGCAAAAACATGGTTTTAAGGCACAGAACCACATGGAACTACCTGATTTTTACCCAGGAGCAGCTCCAAACCACTATCACATCCTAGGCCCCTTTCTGGACTCCACAAAGGTATCTGCACATCAGGCCCAACGCTTACTAGGCCTGATGGCCTCAACTACAGCTATCATCCCACACTCCAGACTCCGCATGAGACCTTTGCAGGCATGGCTTCTAGCCCAGTTTTGACCTCACTGCGACAACCAGTCCAAACGGCTCAGAGTCACCTCCGCCCTCCTCACCAGCCTAAGGTGGTGGAAGTCCTCCCGCGATCTAAGAATGGAAAGGCCCTTCAAACAGCGTTACCCGTCCATCCAGGTAACCACAGACACCAGTAAGACGGGATGGGGCGCCACCTGCAACCACCTCTCGATCCATCACAGGTGGACACTCAAGGAGCAAGCCCATCATATCAACTACCTAGAACTCCTTGCCATTTTCAAAGCCCTCAAGGCATTCGAACTCCTCCTTGCACACAAGATGGTCCAAGTAATAACAGACAATACTACAGCACTTTATTACTTGAACAAGCAAGGAGGAACTCACTCGAAATCTCTACTGCACCTCACCCTCAAACTTTGAAGATGGTGCATAGCCAAGGGCATTCAACCAATAGCCATACATATTGCGTCATGCAACAATGTGGCGGCAGATGAACTGAGCCGCCTCACCCACAACAACCATGAGTGGAGCCTCTCAGAGACAGCGTTTCAGATCCTCTGCACCAGGTGGGCCACCCCAACCATGGATCTATTTGCATCTCAAGCCAACACCAAATGCAGCTTGTACTGCTCCAGAGCAGGAATAGGCAAACACTCACAGGGAGATGCCTTTGCCACCAGCTGGCCCCCAGGCCTTCTCTACTCGTTCCAACCAATACCACTCATCCAGAGAATGCTGATAAAGATCAGGCACCACGGAGCCCATGTCATACTGCTGGCCCCGTGGTGGCCAAGACAGCCATGGTTTCAAGTCTTACAAACAATGGCAATCGACTCTATCAGGCTGACATCAACGCCTGAACTCCTGACACAACACCAGGGCCAAGTCAGACACCCAGACGTCCTGACTCTCCACCTGACGGCATGGTACATCTGCTAACAATTACAGATGCACACACAAGCTCCAGGAAGAAGTCTACAAATACACTATATGCACATAAATGCGCATTCTTCCTACATTTCACTCGAGCCAACTCTCAACCCTCGAGTCCAACTAACATTCAGGTCCTCCTAGAATTCCTCCTCTTGCTCTTCAACAGAGGACTATCCTTATCTACCTTAAGAGTCTACACTGCAGCCGTAGTGGCACATCAACCACCTGATTCGGAGGAGGCAGCCTTGTTTATTCATCCTAAACTTAAGAAGTTCCTACGAGGCATCGCTAACCTACGTCCACAACATAGAGCCCTGACACCACAATGGTCTCTCTTCCTGGTACTGAACTGTCTAACTACCTGAACCTATGGCGACCACGTCTCTGTACTTACTTACCTTAAAAAAAGCTTTTCTAGTGGCAATCACATCAGCCAGATGAGCTTTAGAACTCGCTGCGCTCAGAGCGGACCCACAGTTCCTCAAATCCCATCATGACAGAGTGGAACTTCGGCCGGACATCTGTTTCTTACCGAAGATAGTGTCATCCTTCCACGTGTCTCAGCCACTTATTCTACCGACCTTCTTCCCAAACCCAAGTACTCACCTCGAGAGAAAGCTTCACTCCCTCGACGCCAAAAGAGCTCTCCTCTTTTATACTTCCAGAACAGCTTCCGTTAGAAAGACACACAAGCTCTTTATCAGGACCTCGGCACCATCTCGAGGTCATCAGGTATCCCCTCAATCCATCTCCAGATGGATTGTTACAACTATCAAAATGGCTTACACCACTGCGCATGTCTCCCTACCTGTCATGCCTCAGGCACACTCTACAAGAGCAATAGCCTCCTCCACGGCTTTCCTAAAAGGAGTGCCCCTGAAAGACATATGCAAAGCGGCTACCTGGTCTCGACCATCTACGTTCCTCAGGCACTACAAGCTAGATGTCAGGACGCAGAGATCAGCTGCATTTGGCAAAGCAGTTTTGACAACTGTGCTACCATGACTACCCTCCACCGGTAAGTCAGCTTGCCAGTCACACTATGTGTGGATTCACAGAGTCCACGAAGAAGAAATGCAGGTTACTTACCTGTAAGTTAAGTTCTTCGAGAGGACCTCTGTGAATACACACCACTTACCCGCCTCCCTTCTCTCTGTTATGGCTCGTTGTACTCTCTAAGGGTCAGCGGCGGACCAGAGGGGAACTGAGTCAGCAAGGCGGGAGATGGGTGAGCATGCGCACGGAGGGGAGGGGCTTGTAAGCCTTAAGCTTGGAACGACTGGGAACTCAAGCGTGCAGGCGCGAAGACCCATTGTGTGTATTCACAGAGGTCCACCCGAAGAACTTAACTTACAGGTAAGTAACCTGCATTTCCGTGTGGTTCCGTGCCTTGGAACCATGTTTTTGCGCCACTGCAGGGCCATGCGTTGACGGACGCCTGATTTCGGGTGTGCAGTCTGTGTGTATGGATGGGGCCTAGGATGTGATAGCGGTTTGGAGTTGATCCTGGGTAAAAATCAGGAAGTTCTGTGTGGTTCCGTGCCTTGGAACCATGTTTTTGCGCCACTGGGGAGCCATGCGCTGACGGACCTCTGATTTTGGGTGTGCAGTCTCTGTGTAATGGTGGGGCCGAGGATGTGATAGAGGTTTGGAGTTGATCCTGGGTAAAAATCAGGAAGTTCCATGTGGTTCCATGCCTTGGAACCATGTTTTTGCACCACTGGGGAGCCATGCGCTGACGGACCCCTGATTTTGGGTGTGCAGTCTCTGTGTAAGTGTGGCTCCTAGGATGTGATAGTGGTTTGGAGTTGATCCTGCGTAAAAATCAGGTAGTTCCGTGTGGTTCCGTGCCTTCCAACCATGTTTTTGCACCACTGGGGAGCCATGCGCTGACGGAACCCTGATTTCGGATGTGCAGTCTGTGTGTATGGATGGGGCCTAGGATGTGATACTGGTTTGGAGTTGATCCTGAGTAAAAATCAGGTAGTTCCTTGTGGTTCCGTGCCTTGGAACCATGTGTTTGCGCCACTGCAGAGCCATGCGCTGACGGACGCCTGATTTCGGGTGTGCAGTCTGTGTGTATGGATGGGGCCTAGGATGTGATAGTGTTTTGGAGTTGATCCTGGGTAAACAATAGGTAGTTCCATGTGGTTCCATGCCTTGGAACCATGTTTTTGCGCCACTGTGGAGGCATGCGCTTACGGACCCCTGATTTCGGATGTGCAGTCTGTGTGTATGGATGGGGCCTAGATTGTGATAGTGTTTTGGAGTTGATCCTGGGTAAAAATCAGGGAGTTCCGTCAAGTTCCGCCTTTTACCCAGACCCGTTTTTGCGCCACTGCAGGGCCATGCGCTGATGGACGCCTGATTTCGGGTGTGCAGTCTGTGTGTATGGATGGGGCCTAGGATGTGATAGTGTTTTGGAGTTGATCCTGGGTAAAAATCAGGTAGTTCCGTGTGGTTCCGTGCCTTGGAACCATGTTTTTGCGCCACTGTGGAGCCATGCACTGATGGACGCCTGATTTCGGATGTGCAGTCTGTGTGTATGGATGGGGCCTAGGATGTGATAGTGTTTTGGAGTTGATCCTGGGTAAGAATCAGGTAGTTCCTTGTGGTTCCGTGCCTTGGAACCATGTGTTTGCGCCACTGCAGAGCCATGCGCTGACGGACGCCTGATTTCGGGTGTGCAGTCTGTGTGTATGGATGGGGCTTAGATGTGATAGTGTTCTGAGTTGATCCTGGTAAAAATCATGGTAGTTCATGTGGTTCCGTGCCTTGGAACCATGTTTTTGCGCCACTGGGAGCCATGCGCTGAGGACGCCTGATTTTCGTGTGCATCTGTTGTGCATGCATGGGGCTATGGATTGTGATAGTGTTTGGAGTGATCCTGGTAAAGAATCAGGGAGTTCCGTCAAGTTCCGCCTTTTACCCCAAGATTTTGCGCCACTGCAGAGCCATCCTGCGGAACCCCGATTTGGTGATGCAGCCCTGTGGTATGGATGGGGCTGGGTGATAGGTGTCTTGGAGTTGAATCCGTGGGTTAAAAACAGTTAGATCGTGTGGTTCGTGCCTTGGAACCATGTTTTTTTGCGACTGCAGAGTCATGCCTGACCGGACCAACTGATTTCGGATGTGCAGTCTGGTTTATGGATGGGGCCTAGGATGTGATAGATGTATGGAGTTGATCATGGTAAAAAAAGGTTTAGTTCCAGTGTGGTTCCTGTGACTTGGAACCATGTTTTTGCGCCCTGCAGGCCATGCCTGACGGACGCCTGATTTCGGGAGTGCAGTCTGTGTGTATGGATGGGGCCTAGGATGTGATAGTGTTTTGGAGTTGATCCTGGGTAAACAATAGGTAGTTCCATGTGGTTCCATGCCTTGGAACCATGTTTTTGCGCCACTGTGGAGGCATGCGCTTACAGAGCCCTGATTTCGGGAGTGCAGTCTGTGTGTATGGATGGGGCTTAGGATGTGATAGTGTTTTGGAGTTGATCCTGGGTAAACAATAGGTAGTTCCTGTAGGTTCCTGCCTTGTAACCATGTTTTTGCGCCACTGTGAGGCATGCGCTGATCGGACCCTGATTTCGGATGTGCAGTCTGTGTGTATGGATGGGGCCTAGATTGTGATAGTGTTTTGGAGTTGATCCTGGGTAAAAATCAGGGAGTTCCGTCAAGTTCCGCCTTTTACCCAGACCCGTTTTTGCGCCACTGCAGGGCCATGCGCTGACGGACGCCTGATTTCGGATGTGCAGTCTGTGTGTATGGATGGGGCCTAGGATGTGATAGTGTTTTGGAGTTGATCCCGGGTAAAAATCAGGTAGTTCCGTGTGGTTCCGTGCCTTGGAACCATGTTTTTGCGCCACTGCAGAGCCATGCGCTGACGGATCCCTGATTTCAGGTGTGCAGTCTGTGTGTATGGATGGGGCCTAGGATGTGATAGTGTTTTGGAGTTGATCCTGGGTAAAAATCAGGTAGTTCCGTGTGGTTCTGTGCCTTGGAACCATGTTTTTGCGCCACTGCAGAGCCATGCGCTGACGGACGCCTGATTTCGGGTGTGCAGTCTGTGTGTATGGATGGGGCCTAGGATGTGATAGTGTTTTGGAGTTGATCCTGTGTAAACAATAGGTAGTTCCTGTGGTTCCTGCCTTGGAACCAAGTTTTTTGCGCCACTGGAGCATGCGCTTACGGACCCTGATTTCGGATGTGCAGTCTGTGTGTATGGATGGGGCCTAGATTGTGATAGTGTTTTGGAGTTGATCCTGGGTAAAAATCAGGAGTTCCGTAAGTTTCCGCCTCTTGAACAGACGTTTTTGCGCCACTGCAGGGCCATGCGCTGATGGACCCATGATTTCGGATGTGCAATCTGTGGGCTGAAATGGGCTTTGTATATGATAGTGGATTCATCATGATCCAGTGTAAAAATCATATGAAATCAGATGGTTCCGTGCGATGGAACCATGTTTTTGCGCCACTGCCGAGCCATGCGCTGGAGGATACGTGATTATTCTTGTGCAATAGTTGGCCATCAATGGGATTTGTGATTTGATGGTGATTTGGGAAAGATCCCATGTAAAAATCATATGAAATCAGGGAGTTCCGTCAAGTTCCGCCTTTTACTTTCTTCCCACAGCAATCTTTGGGACTCACAAGAATCCCAGTCTGGGAAACTTTGGTGAAAGCCCTGATTGGGAATAATGAGAAAGGCGTGGGGGGGGGGGGGAGAAGGAGTCAGGACGAGGGGAAGAGGCAGGCGAGGAACCTTCCTAGTAGCACAGTTAGCACTAAGGGCGGAATAGAAAGAGAAACCAACCCACAAACTCACAGGAACCAGTTATGATCCCTTAATGGCTCTTGGGTTCCCCCTGGACCACCACCACCCCCGAAACTTGCTTCTGGTTTCCCCAGTCACTCCCTCCAAGGACATTTTGATGGCTGAACTGGGCAAAGAGGGGTGTAAGAGATGGGGGGCGGTGGGAGAATCAATGGACCCCCCCAAAAAAGCCCTCCTTACGATCCCTCTCCCAAAGGCCCTCCCTGGTGACCTGGAGGACGAAGGACACCCCCAACCCCAACCCCCCCACTGATAAGTTTTTGGCCCCCTGGCTGCCCCCCCCCCCCAAGGCCCTTCCTGTTGGAGGGTTCCCTTGATGGACCCCCTTCAGGCAGGAACAAACCTCAGCACAGGCGCTGCTTTTTTAGCTCGGGAGTAACGGGGACCCCCCCCCCGGCTTCCAGTCCAGTTCCTTTCCTCCTCCCTCAGGGAAAAGTAACGCCCGTTCCCTTTCAGACCAACGCCCCAGCTCTCATGGGGGAGGGGGCGCTGGGAGGGCCAACACGGGGCCCACAGGATGGAAGGGGGGCTTTTCCAACCTCTTTTGTTCCTTCCCTACTTCCACTCCATCACCCAGAATCCCCCCCCCCCAGCCAGCACTGACCATGGGAGTTGTAGTCCAAAGAGACGACTCTCCTGCCAGAAAACTTGGGAAAATTGATATCTAGATGTAAAAAGCCTAAAGGAGGTGAAATTCTCTCACCCCTGCCCGGCCATGCCTGGCGATAGGAGTTGTAGTCCAGAAGAAGCGGTGGCGCGCTTCTCCCTCCCCATCCAGAGGCGGGAAAGAGGAGGAGGAGGAGGAGGAGGAGGAGGAGGACCAATTTCGCCTCCCCAGCCCTTATTTCCTGCCTCTCTAGGAATTTCCCCAAACTCGACTGCTTTTAACCCTCTCCCAGCCACGCCTCTGTCCATTTCACACTGGGTTTTTTGGGATGAGGGGTGTCTTTGGGGTTTGCACGTGTGTGAATTCCTTCAGGAAAGGAAACCGAGCCCTTGTGGGTGCTGGAAAGATAATCTGGTGCCGCATCATTCTGCTTGGCTGACTGATTTCGGAGTGGATGTGAACATGATTAATCAATAAAATCCTCTCCTGCCTTAAAAGCTTCTTGGGATTTAGCCAGTGTGACCCATTTTATAAAGGCCTAAAAATCACCAGGAATTAGAATCATCGTTGGGTCGGAAGGGACCTTGCTTAGAGAACTGGGAATGTTTAGCCTTTCAAAAAGAAGTCTGGGGGGATATGATAGCTATGTTTAAATATTTGAAAGGATGTCACAATGAAGAAGGGACATGGAAGGTTTGTTCTCTATGGTTTCAGAGACTAAGACTGGGGGCAATGGTTTCAAACTACAGGAAAAGACATTCCATTTGAAGATTAGGAAGAGCTTCATGACAGAGCTGTTCGGCAGTGGAAGATGCTGCCACAAACCAAGAAGTGGTCTGACCATGACAATGGGGTCAAAGCCAACCCTTCCATATCCAAACCACTATCCCCCAGTCCTGTTGAGAAGACTAGGTCCAGAGTATGGCCCTTCTCATGTGTTGGGACGATGACATGTTGTGACAGCCCCATGGTTGTCATGGCGGCCATGAAGTCCTGAGCTGCTCCAGTTAAGGTAGCCTCAGCATGGATGTTGAGATCCCCAAGTACCAACACTAGGTCCTTCTCTTTGTTCAGCGACTAGTTTTGTACTGTGACAGCATTGGTCACGATCACGTGGTTTTTGTCCCTGTTTCCGTGTTCCCACGGTCGTAATAACTTGTCTTGTGACAAGTGTTGCTTCACAGTCTTGTACCGTGACAAAAAATGAATTTGTCTAGCTTCCTTTTTCCTTTTTTTTTTTTTTTTTGGCTTAAAAATTCTTTTTTGATATTTCGCTTTTGATAACTTCAAAATGTAAAAAAAAAAAACCTGGACAGTTTTCTGAGAGAAACAAATGTTTTGTTGCGTGACACAGTTGTTACTACACGGTGTCTTGTCTCGGAACAGAAACCGGGAGCAAAGAGTGACAAGGGAAAACCCTAAACCCCAGCACCAGGGACAGGATTGTCGCACTTGGCACCCATCCCTGGGGCGTGGTCGAGACAAATTTCAGTAGTTGCGCGACAGATGTGAAGTAACATTTTTTATTCTGGGAGGACACAATTGGTGGCTTCCCAGGGCGAAGGTGGTAGCTGTGGAGTAACTTACCCACCTCTGAGTTGTTTCTACAAGGAACTGAAAAACAATGTGCTGGGGCTCTCCCTCTTTCATGTGAGCCACAGAAGGGGTTTGTGACCCGAAATGTGGAGGTTGGTTGGACAAATTCTCCCTATATTTCAGATTTGTAGAAATAAAGAACGTATGGTCACAAAGGGTTCAGAGAATACCATCACCCTGGGGGTCCTTTTGTAGCCCTGCTCCCATGCCTGTGTTTTTTTTGTCTGCTGTAGACTGTAAGCTCCTTGAGGGAACAACCCTCAACCTGATGCGTGTGTGTGTGTGTGTGTGTGTGTGTGTGTGTGTGTGTGTGTGTGTGTGTGTGTGTGTGTGTGTGTGTGTGTATGTGTATGTGTGTATATCTATCTATCTATCTATCTATCTATCTATCTATCTATCTATCTATCTATCTATCTATCTATCTATCTATCTATCGTCCTATAGCCAATATTCCCTTCATGGGCAAGGTGATCGAGCGGGTCGCTGCCCTGCGTCTCCAGTCATTCCTGGAGGAGAATCATGTCTTGGATCCTTTCCAGTCTGGGTTTAGGCCGCGTCGTGGGACTGAGACTGCCCTAGTTGCACTGCAGGATGACCTGTTGAGGAGGGCTGACAGGGGGTGCTCCACCCTTCTGGTCCTTCCCGACCTGTCAGCAGCCTTTGATACCGTCGACCATGGTATCCTCCTGGGCCGGCTCTCTGAGGTTGATGATTGGAGGTCTGCACTTCGGCTGGCTCCGTTCCTTCCTGGAGAGCTGTACTCAGCGTGTGAGCTTGGGGGGGATTTGTCATCCCCCTGGAAACTCTTGTGGGGTGCCTCAGGGGTCGGCTCTCTCCCCAATGCTCTTTAACATCTACATGAGGCTGCTAGCTAGGTCATCCGGAGTTTTGGAGCTTGCTGTCATCAGTACGCTGATGACAAACAGCTCTATCTCTCCTTCACCTCTGCAGTGGAGGCCATCCAGACCCTTGATCGCTGCCTGGCTGCAGTATTGGATTGGACCAGGACTAGCAGGCTCAGGCTTAATCCTGGGAACACTGAGGTTCTGTTCTTCAGGGGTGGCCCGGACGGGTACTGTGGCCCTCTTCCCAGTCTGGGCCGGTCCGCCCTCCAGCTGGCTGAAAGTGTGAGGAGTCGGGGTGTTGTCCTGGATCCGGATCTGTCCCTGGATGCCCAGGTGGCAGCCGTGACCAGGTCGGCCTTCTACCACCTTAGGCTTATCGCCCAGATTTGCCCGTATTTCGATGGGGACTCCCTGAGGACAATGGTGCAGGTGCTGGTCATGTCGAAGATAGATTTCTGCAACACCCTCTACATGGGGCTTCCCTTGAACCTTGTTCGGCGACTGCAGCGGGTCCAGAACGTGATGGCCAGGTTGGTGGTTGGTGCGGGCAGGTTTTACCGCATCACCCCCATTCTGGCTCGTCTGCACTGGTTGCCCGTTGCCTCCCGAATAAGGTTCAAGGTATAGGTTTTGGTTTACAAAACCCTCCATGGCCTGGGTCCTGATTATCTGGCAGAACGTATCTCCCTACGATCAGAGCTGGCCCGACCCACCCGACCCTCTACGGCTCTCTCGCTTCGGGTGGCTACCCCTAGAGAGGCCCGTAGGGTAGCAACCCATAAACGAGCCTTCTCGGTGGCCGGCCCAGAGTTGTGGAATAAACTTCCCAGTGAGTTATGCCAGGCTCCCTCACGGGTATCCTTCAAGAAAGCCCTTAAAACCTGGCTGTTCAGGGATGCCTTTGGCGACTGCTAGGATTGTACCAAGGTGTTTCTTTTCTTTCTTATTGTCAAGTTTTATGCCTCTTGCCTAATACCTCTTATATATATATATATTTACAGATGTTCTTGCTTTTATCCTTTTTTTGTGTGAACCGCCCAGAGTTCCCATCGGGAAGTGGGAGCGGTATATAAATGCAAAAATAAATAAATAAATAAATATACAGGTGAATGAATGAATGAAATTTTATTTATGGTCAGCGACCAAAAACCAAAAAATAAAATCACAGAAATGAGAACAACCAAATATGCATTCCAATAGACAGCACATGAATCAAGCCTTATTACATGATATATCACAAATACAATTTTAAATACAATTTAAAATACAGTTTAAAATTTACTCTGGTCTGAGATAAAAGTAGTCATTAGCTACGATAAAAACAGTCACCAGTTACTACAAATGCTATGTTTCTTTATCTCTATTTAAAATTTGTTTACGAACCCTTTTTGCAGCAGCACAGAATTTGGCAACTTCCCTAGTTACCTGGTAAGTGTTATCAGAAAGAAGCAACTGTACATAGAATTCTATTCTCCCAGGATATTTGCCTATAGTTGGGGAAATAAGTTCCTTGCGGAGATCTTGATAATAGGTGCAGAATAGGAGCACATGTTCTACACTTTCCAATTGGTCATTGGCACATGAGCAATTTCGATCTGAAAAAGGTAAACCTTGAAACCTCCCCTCCAGTAGCTTGGAGGGAAGGACATTTAATCTAGCCAGAGTAAAGGCCCTCCTGGAAACAGGAGATATGAGCATATCCAGATACGGAGAGGCAATAAATGCAGATTTCTTAAGAAATTCCATTTTCCCCAACTGGGCAACATGATTCTGCAATTCTATATCTCTGATTCGTAATTTTACCTCATTCATGGCTTTACAAAAACCCAATGCTTGGAGGGTACAAGGAGAATATCCTAAATTGTGTATAACTTTTATTATCTGCTTTTTCCATTCAGACTGAAAAGTGTCTGACAAAAGCAAGGGAGTCAAGCCCTCTGAAAGGAAAATAAGTTTAAGCCAATACTTAACCATGAGAAATTTGGCTTGTGCTTCAATGGGAAGAAGTCCCAGCCTCTAAACGAAGTAATGTGTTGGAGACACATGTAGGAATGCCCAAAATGGCTCTTGCAAATCTGGGTTGAACAGTCTCCAGAGGTCTCAAATTATCATATTCGAACAGCTGTGAGCCATAAAGCACTTGGGTAATGATTTTAGCCCTGAAAACTTGTAAAGTAGAGGGAACATGTTTTCCCCCAGTCGAATTAAAGAATCTGCTAATGGCTTTGCTATTGCCTTGTGCTCTCGTTGCAGCACAGCTTATATGCATGGACCAAGCACCAGATGACTGGAATGTTATACCTAGGTACTTATACTGCTGGACCTGTTCAATTGGGTGACCATTAAGGGACCATTTATGCTTAATTCTGCTCATCAGTCCACCTTATTCTAACCTTTCTTATATCAGCTGCTATAGATACAATTGGAGCGCACTCTGCTACCACATTATATTGATTATAATTCAGCTTAATCTTCAGGGGTAAATGATAACTTTCACCCCGATATTTTATCTCAAACTCTAGAATGGAATCAGCCAAATCCCTTGAAATCAGCACATAATCTATTATTGAGGCTCCTAAGAAATAAAGGTAAACTCTCCCGGTCTATCCCCATTAATACTTCCATTTAAAATAACTAGTTCTAAGTTAAAAAACATCTTCATAAAGCAAAAAAGTGTTCTGCTTATATACCGCCCCATACCACTTTAAGTAGTCTCTGGGCGGTTTACAAATTTAATTACAGTGTGCAGGCCACACATTGCCTCCCCCCCCCCAGCAAGCTGGGTACTCATTTTACCGACCTCAGAAGGATGGAAGGCTGAGTGAACCTTGAGCCTGCTACCAGGGATTGAACCCAGGTCGTGAGCACAGTTTTACCTGCAGTACAGGCATTGAACCACTGTGCCATGAGGCCAGAATAATTAATACCACAATCTTTAAATTGTCTCTGATAAAATTTAGGATGAAAAAAGGATTCAGGAAATGACATATTAAAATGTTTTAAAAGTGCAACATTGCTACTTCCAATCCCCACATTGCAGTCCCCAGCAATTATAATAGAAGCTCCAGGGAATAACTTTAAAACTTGCTCAATGAACTCTTCCAGCTGGATCCACAAGGCTTCCGCTAGCTCATAGGATCATTGAAAGGGAGCATAAATGTTAACAAGCAATATTATGGATCCAGCAATTTTTAACACCAGTGCAGTGGCTATATTATTTAAGGAATCCCATGACAACACAGTGGCCTGTAACTTTATGGACAAGGATGTAACTAAACCCCCATGGCTCTCCCACCCTTCGAGCTCGGTAAGGCATTTAAAAAGTATGCCTCATATTCATTCAGCATTGGGGCATCCAGAGCCCATGTTTCCTGTAAAAGTATAATTTCGAAATCCCCTAGGAATTCCATGAGCTCAGGATCTGATGCTTTAGAGTGCCAGCCTGCAATCTATTTTGCTGTAAGGAAGGGTCTGCAGTACAATCAGAATGGCAGGAAACCCTCTCTGAATCAGCTTTATCTCTTTCACCCAGTACAATAGAATGAGCATGATCAGAGAGTTTCCCACTGTCAGCATGCATCAGGCCCAGTTGATCGTATGGCTCTTCAGGCGAGGCATCCTTCGTCCTGTCAAACAAAATGATAATCATATCTTAAATCAGATGCCTTATTCAGCTGGCCATAAGAGGGCTCCTGTCTCATAAACTGATTATACCATCTGCTACCCCTAGTGTTGTATCTTTTGTTAGCAATCCTTGTCCTTATTATTGTGAGAGTGAGAACAAGGTGATGCAAGGAAAGAGAGTGTGCCATCTGGAAAGACTAATGATGATAAAAGAGAAGAACCCGCGGGGAAGCTGGAGTCATGCACACAAGAGTTACAGGTTATAAGAATTGAGGAAGCGAATGCTGGGCATGAAGGGGTTAAGGAACAGGAGGTGTACTGGATGATAGAAGGATTGGAGGACGAGTGGGAAGAGCGCGAGGGAACGCATGAGGGAATCTTAGCACGAGGATTAGGGGAGAAGAAAGACAGTTGGGTGAGACAGTTAGAGACAGTTGGAACTCAGACTGAGGAGAGTGCTGAGGGGAGCAGCAGAGACAGTAAGACCCAAAAGAAGTGAGGAATTCACATGATCTGTAACTGTTAAACCCCTTAAATGGCCAGAAACCTCTGATAAGTTCCAGAGAGAATGGAGGAGGGAGAGGAATGCCGTCCCAGTAGCTCAATGGGCCAGACACCCATGCTGCGGCACACAATGTCGGGGACGAGGGATGAGTGCTCCTCCATTTATATAGAAGTAGAGACTGAGTTTAACCCGTTTGATGTTAGTTACAAAAAACCTGTTTTATTAGAAAATGTTATGCCACCTTTATCTCCTTTAACATTTGATAGGAAAGAAAGAGCCTACAGTCGTTCTCAAACTGTACGAAATAAAAATCCTTTTGATGTTAATATAAAAAAGGACTCTTGTCTCGTTTGTGGGTCGGAACCGCCGGTTCGACAACCCGAACCCTCACAAAATGGCGCCCAACGTGGGGCGGTTCCGAGTCCACCAGAAGAGAAAGAAAAGAGAACTGGCTCTAACGGAGATCAACAGAATAAGCTCTTAGAAATATTATCTGAACAAAATCGGTTGTTGATAGCTCAGATGACAAGAGAACATAACCCAAATGAACCGAGTAATAATTCGTTGGATAATAGTGGAAGAAACGTGTGGGTTTCGAACCCAGCACCAGTCCGGTTACAAAAGATGGCCAAAGAAGACGATGTGGAGGCGTATATAAATACATTTGAAAGGGTCGCCAACGCTGCTCACTGGCCTGAAGAACAATGGGCTTTAATTTTAACCCCTTGTTTAACGGGAGCATTACAAGAAATAGTGGACGCTTTAGGGCCGGAAGAGGCATCAGACTATAATAAAGTGAAAAATGCCATTCTATTAACACTTAATCTAACACCAGAGGCTTACCGGAAAAGGTTTCGGGCTTTAATTTTCAAAAACGGCATGCATCCACGTTCATGGGCCCAGAGATTAAAAGCTAATGCTATCAAGTGGCTATGTCCGTCATCTTGCACTAAAAACCAGATGATCGAGGCTATCATAATTGAACACATTATCAACAATATTCCTGCGTCAGCCACTGCATGGGTAAAAATAGACCCATGTCATTGAATGACGTTGTGCATATATTAGAAGGCCTCGAGATCTCGGAAGAGAAGATCTCATCTCGCGAGATTACGGCAACGGAGAAGATGACTAACATCGCGAGATCTTCGCAGAAGATGGTGTCGGGAGGAACGAGTGGTCCGCGCGGCGTGGCATTAATAGATGAAAAGATGTTTACCCGAAGTGGGAGAGGACTGGCGAGAATTAACTTTCAAGCCCGAAATAACAACAATCGTCCCGTATGTTTTGGTTACGGCTCTTTTCAACATTTAATACGCGATTGCAAGAAAATGGATTGTTCGTGGGAGGGGGTGAAAACTACGAGAAGCCGCGAAATTCAGCAATGACTTTTAACCGATGGGAAATAACTGCCTATGTAAATGGGGAATGTAAACGGGCATTTATTGATACGGGATGTGCCAGAACGTTAGTAAGGTCATTGCAAGGGAAGAAAAGTGATAATATTGTTTATGTTAAATGTGTCCATGGAGATTCAAAATCCTATGGGACAGCATGGGTAGATGTAGAGGTTAATGGTATAAAACAAAGAATGAATGTGGGGATTGTTCCCAATTTGGCGCGTGAAACGTTACTAGGTCGAGATTGGTTAGCTATTAATGATTTATTACAAACACAGGAAGGAATGTTGGGTAAATTACCAGCAGAGGAGGATCCAATGAAAGAAGAGATGGCACGGGCAACGCAAGAAAGGGTGAGATTCTTACAGCAGAATGATGCTAGTTTAGAAAATATTAGAAAGAAGGTTACAGAATTTAGTTTATTGGAGAAAGATAGGGAGGGTTATGTGGAAAAGAATGGTTTATTATATTATGTGGATATACAAGGTAATGAGAGAATAATTGTGCCTGCTCAATGGAGAAAAGAAATTCCAAGATTGGCTCATGACATTCCTATAGCAGGACATCTTTCAGTAGAAAAAATGATGAAACGTATAGGACAAAGGTTTTGGTGACCTGGATTAAGATGTGATGTGGAAAAATTCTGTCAATCCTGTAGACAATGTCAGTTAACACAGAAAAAACCATCTCCTGGTGCTGAATTAATTCCCATGCCAATTATTGATCAACCTTTTGATAGAATTGCTTTAGATTTGATTGGGCCTCTTCCTAAATCATCAGGGGGACATCTTTATGTGTTAGTATTAATTGATTATGCAACACGTTATCCAGAAGCTATCCCTCTTAGGACTACATCAGCTAAAGTATTGGCTCAGGAGTTATTAAAGGTATTTTCAAGGTTGGGATTTCCATGTGAAGTTTTAACAGATCAAGGAAGCAACTTTATGAGTATCACCTTTAAACACATGTGGAAAATATTAGATGTTAAACCCCTGAAAATGACTGTTTATCATCCCCAAACGAACAGCCTAGTGGAAAGATTTAATAAGACTCTAAAAAGTATGCTTAGGAAGGTAGTATTAGATAATCCTAGGAAATGGCATTTGTTATTAGACCCTTTGATGTTTGCCATTAGGGAAGTTCCACAATCATCTACTGGGTTCTCCCCTTTTGAATTATTATATGGAAGAATGCCCCAAGGAATATTAGACTTAATAAAAGAAAGATGGGAAGAAGGGGAGGATAAAGCTCTAATATAAAACATGTTATTGAAATGAGAGTACATCTCAAGAAAATTCAAAATTTGGTAAAGAAAAATTTAAGTAATATTCAAAATGGGCAAAGACAAAGATATAATCAGAAAGTAAAAAGGAGAAGTTTTAAGGTTGGACAAAAGGTATTATTATTATTACCGTTTGAAGGAAGTAAATTACTAGCTAGGTGGCAAGGACCTTATGTTGTAAGTAAAAAACTTAATGACGTTGATTATGAATTGGAAATGCCTGATAGACTCAAGGGCAAAGGAATTTATCATGTTAATTTATTGAAGGAATGGAAAGAAAGAGAAGTTTTCATGGCAGAGATAGAAGAGGATGATTTAGGTCCTAATTGGGAGGTTAAGGATAAGCCGGGGGAACATGTTCAGATATGTCAAGAATTGTCGGAAGAACAAAAATCCCAAGTAACGTTATTGGAGGAAGAATATAGTGATACTTTTTTGAATAAACCAGGAAGTACTAATTTATGTGAACATCAGATACATACTATAGGGCAGTGCTCCCCAACCTTTTTATCCCCGCGGACCGGTAAATGTTAGATAATTTTTCCGTGGCCCGCTTGTTTTGTTTGGGTTGCTGTCACTGCAGAAAACCCCGCTTCACACAGATAGGTTGCACAACCCCAGATCGCAACGTACTTTTGACACACACACACACACACACACACACACACACACACAGGAGAGCAGAACCTGCATTCTCCCTTCCCCACCCCTTTCCAAGTCGCCTTTCTCCCCCCCCACCCGCTCCCCAGGCGAGCTCAGGGGAAAGAGATCGCTCTTTTTCTCTTTCCCAATCTAGCCTGATCCCCATCCACCAAGACACACAGACACACACACACACACACACCCTGCAACTGACACGCCCGCAGACAAGATCAGCCCTGGCTCTTCTTCGTCCACCCCCACCCAGGATTAAAGAGGAAAAGGAGGCAGGGGGAGACAAGCTCTCCCGAAGACACCCTTCTTCTTCTTCTTCTTCTTAAGTCCTCCTTCCAGAAACAATAATGATGATGATGGGGATGCTGTCCAGAGAGGCTTTAGCCAGGCAGGCACACCACCACCACCACCACCACCACCCGGAAAGAAAGAAAGAAAAGAAGGAAGGGCCCCACCCCCACCCTACCCACCCCTTTCCTCGAGGGGTCCTCACAGGTCGCCCTTCATCTCAACGCGACTCACACACGCACACACACAAACACACACACAATCCCTGCTTCTGTGAGCAGGCTCGTCCATGAAGGCGCCTCTCCCTGCAGCTGCCTCCTTTTCACGGTTAGTTAAAAAAAGAGGGTGACTCTCAGCCTTCCCCCCCACCCTCCCTCCTTCCCTTCCTCCCTTCCTTCTCTACCCAAAGTCAGTCGAGCTTCCTCTACTCGCCCCTCCCTCCTTCCCTCTTGCGTGCCCTTAATTTCTGGCTTCCTCTTCTTATTTTTTCCTTCCTTCGGCTTCCTAGCTCAGGGGCAGCCACTCCCCAAAGCTTCCCTCCCCCCCCCGTCCTCGGCTTCCCCCCTCCTTTTCACCTTCTTTCTCCCCCCCCCCACACACACCCGTCCGCTGGCTCCGGCTCCGTCGCTCTCCTCCACCTCAGCCCAGCCACACGCTGAAAGGAACTACATTTCTCCCCATCTCTCCCCCCTCCTCCTCCGGCGGGGCGGGACGGGGGTCCCCGAGTCGAGTGGGGAGCACTGGCGGGAGGCACGCAGGGGGCGGGAGGGGTGGGGGGGCGAGAAGGGTGGATCTGACGAGGGGTAAGGTGGAGAGGGGGTGGTGCCCCGACCTGCCCGCAGCCCCTTTTGCCTGGAGTCGCCTCCGAGATGATCCCGGAGTCATCCATCGCTTCCCGGCATGAAGAGGAGCTGGCCCCATCGACCCGCTGCCGCGCCTCCCGCAAGGCCCCGGAGGAGGAGGAGGAGGAGGAGGAGGGGCTGGCCGGCCGGCCGGCCGAGAGGCAGCAGCAGCAGTAGCAGCAACAGCAGTGCAAGGGCGGGGCTGCCCAGGTGGGCTGCGCCAGGGTGGGTCGCCTCTCGCCTTTTGGGCTCTACCGCAGCGGAAGGGGGAGGGAGGCTGCTATTAGCCCGCTAGCCCCACCGGGGCCCCTCTCTAGGCGCTGGCGGCGGAGGACCGGGCGGCCGGGGGCTTGGGGCTCAGCGCCGGGGCCACCCGGCGCCCACCTTTGGGCTCTCCAGCCACCTGCATGGCCGAGGAGGCTGCAGGAGCTGGAAGGCGGCCCACGAGGAGGAGGAGGAGGAGGAGGAGGAGGAGGAGGAAGGCGGTGGGGCCGCTGCTCCTGCCCGCCAGCTCGCTTTCCGCGCCACGGGAGGAGCTGGGACACCCTCCGGCGGCGGCCAGCCCAGCCCGACCTTGGGGGACCGGCGAGCGGGCGGGCAGGGAGGGCTGCGGTGCCGGGTCGAGCCCAGCCTGGGTAAAGCGCCTTCTCCTGCGGCCTGCTTGCAGCCCCGGCAGCTTTTCCGGCCGCCGCAACAGCTGCGCCCGCCTGGGCTCGGCATCTCCTCCAATTAGCTGTGGATGGGGGTGCGACACGCGGGGATCCGGGATGCCGTTCCCGCACGGCCTTGGGGGCAAAATAAGAAGGATGCCTCCTGACAAGGAGGATCGTTGCACCCCGCCTGGGGCGTGTGCGTGGGTGCGTGCGTGTGTGTATGGGGGGGGAGACAGGATCCTCCTCGGCGGCCCGGTGCCGATTGCTCCACGGACCGGCACCGGTCCGCGGCCCGGGGGTTGGGGAACACCGCTATAGGGGAACAAGTTGTGAGAGATCAGGGTCGTAAATGGCCAAGACACTTGATTCTGGTAATAGAAGAGGTTAAAAAGATGTTGGAATTAAAGGTCATTGAACCCTCTAATAGCCCTTGGAGGAGTTATCCGGTAGTGGTACCTAAACCGGATGGGACAGTGAGGTTCTGTATAGATTTTAAGAAACTAAATGCAGTATCTAAATTTGATGCGTATCCTATGCCACGGGTGGACGATTTATTAGATAGATTAGGAGAATCTAAATATTTAAGCTCGTTAGACTTAACAAAAGGATACTGGCAGATCCCTTTAAGGGTAGAAGATAAAGAAAAAACTGCATTTGGAACCCCTATAGCAGGCCTGGCCAAAGTCTGGCCCGGGGGGGGGGCGGTGGCGGGCAAATCCGGCCCATCAGGCCATTCTGAGTGGCCCGCGGCTGGCCGGCCTGCCCCTCCCTCCCCCTCCTTCGCCCATGTTTTTTAAAACAGGCTCCCTGTGCTTCCTTTGGTCCCCACCTTCCTTCCTCCCTCCCTTCCTTGTTCCCCACCTTCCTTCCTTCCTTCCTCTCTTGGTTTCCACCTTCCTCCCTCCCTCCCTTGGTCCCTGCCTTCTTGCCTGCGGGTGGGGTTGCAAGGGGTCAGTGGGTGGGGCTTATGGGTCATTGGTTGGGGCTTGCAGTGGGGTGGCAGGGTCGGGGAGCAACCGGCCCCTGACACATTCTCAGCCACCAAATCTGGCCCTCCTTACAAAAAGTTTGGGCAACCCTGCCCTATAGGATTGTATCATTTTACGAAAATCCCATTTGGCCTCCATGGGGCGTCAGCTACATTTCAAAGGCTGATGGATAAAGTATTAGATCCTGTAAAAAGCTTTGTGGTGGCCTATATTGATAATGTCATTATTTTCAGTAAAACTTGGGAGGAGCATATGGGACATCTTCCTGCAGTTTTAAACGATCTAAGGAAAGTCAATTTAAAAGTAAATCCTACTAAGTGTAAAATAGTTCAATTAGAGGTTAGGTTTTTAGGATTTCGGGTTGGTCAAGGTAAAATTTATCCAATGAAAGATAAGATAGATAAGGTCTCTGATTGGGTAAGACCTAAGACTAAGAAAGGAGTACAACAGTTTCTTGGGTTAGCAGGATATTATAGACAGTTTATCCCTTATTTTTCGGAAATTGCAGCACCCTTAACTGATTTAACACAAAATTAGTTAAATGGAGTTCAAAAGAACAAAATGCTTTTGAGGTTCTGAAACAAAAATTATGTTCATGTGTAATCTTGTGGTTCAGTTTCTCAAAAATGAGGCTAAGTCAAAAGATGTGAAGTAAACTGTGTTGGAGATTTCCCAAAAAATGAGGCTAAGACAAAAATGAGAAGGTCTCAGCGCTGAGTTTATTGAGCAAAAGCAAAGTGCAAAACAAAGAACTTTACGTGTAAAGGGTCCCCCTCATCTATCGAGATGGGACCCCGAACACTCTTTTTCCACGGTTTTTATACGTTTTCAGACCCTTCCAGACCCTTCTTCGGACAGCCACACCTTCGGGACCACCCATAAGCTGGCTATCTTTTGCTGGTCCCACCTGCATACCTAAAGCTTCATAAGCTCACTTCACTTCCTCTTTTTCACTCAGTACATTTCACAGCTTGTTGTTACCACACGTTTCCGTTCAGCTTCTGCCTGAGCATCAACAAGAAAACCACAGTGTCTCTTGCTACACAATACACTTTATGCACCTTAGAAATTACAATTACAAGATAGCTTTTACATTTTTCTATTGATTATATATTGATTATATTGTATCTATTGATTATATATTGATTATAAGCTTATTAGCAGGCATGGTTATATATTTGTGTTTCTCTCAGTCCCCCCTGTGGCCCTTTTGAAGGGCCAATTTCATCATATTGTATTTTTCCTATTACATTTTCAAATATATTTTGCTCAAAGTGAAAGCTAAGCATAATCAGCCAAGATGATTTAAGATCTTTCTTGGCGGCTGCATACTTATGCGTTGCAATCAGGACTTTAACCATCCATCCTCCTATGCCAGTAGACAAGGTAAAAAATAATTGATCAAAGTATGTTCCCACGACTGATGTTGTATCTAATTTGTATTGAGCTACTGCCTTCTGGATGTGTTCGATGTTATGAGCCAATGGCACTGTCCCATCCGGAATATAAACACAGCACTCTTCACCAAACATGCCACATACACCATTTGTCTTTGCCAATATTGAATCCAACGCGACTCTGTTTTGTATGACCACCTCATGCATGGCAGAAAGTTCTGTGTTTATGATTTGTAAGGAATCTGTGGTATAGTTGACAAATGAATCTACTAATTTGGCAAATGCCCTACATTGATCCCACAACATGTAAATACCTGCTTGAGGGAACACGAGACCCCAAAATTCATTCCAATTGCTCTGTAACACAGTTGACTATTTATGTCTGTGACCTAACTCTGTAGGGTGTCTGACAGGCTTTATTCCCGGAACTATCACTCCCACATAACAAGTCCCTTCCCATCTTGGGGGCAAAGTGGAATAGGCTTTATTACTACAAATGAAATAGTCTCCATCCCCTAAGGACACTCCATTATGCCATTTTCGAATCCCATCCAATATTCTGTGCATCCATGAATTAGTATTATTCCCCACTATAGTCGGGTGATAACAATGAATAGGGGAACATTCTTTTATTCCCTCCTCCCCTGTTTTCCCAAACAGAAACAGAGGAGTACAACACAGAGATAATTGTAGTGCCTGAGTTAATTTGTAACCACCAGATACCCTATTAGGCTCATGGAGTGAAACATGGAAGGATCCATCCTGGTGAAATTTAGGTTCAAGCAGTGATCCTGTGTAGGAGCATGAAAATCCGGGATAGGGGTTAAATTGTTGGCACAGCTGAACATTTGGTCTCTGAACATTTGGTCTAGCTTTACATTGTTTCCACACATCCATTATTCCTTTAAATACAGCTGGTGCCTTATCATACCTCCAAGAATGTATGTTATGTAATGTTTCCAATTCATTCATCCATCTATCATTCTCATGAAAACTCTCAATCCCAGGTGTTGGGGAAGGTTTTGTTAACCCTATAGGACAGTGGCAATAAATACCCTTAGCTGGAAGTTGTGGTGTAAACCCTGACCAATCAGTGTGCCTGATGACAGAAATTTGCAATACAATTGTATGGTTACATGAACTGTTGCCTACAGGCCATGGCTGTAAATGGGCCAAATCTGCAGTCAAGCTGCTACGATTGTATTGGACACTAAAACAATACAGACCCTCAACAGCTGAATTCAACAAGAGAGGCGGAGCATGTGCTGTCCCCAGCAATTTCTCATTCAAAAGAAATTGTTTGATAGGAGCTGCTAACTTAAACCAGGATGCATTCATGGGAACACCATACAAAGGAACAGAATGTTGAACAGATTTAACCAGACACACAAAGCCAACATTTTGAAAGGCCAGAAGAATTATGAGTTAAACGGTAAAATTCAAAAAATTGTAAAAAATCTATTACTTTCAAATGGATTGTCAATGTCATGTACAACCTGCATCAATTTCCGACGACCACCGGTGACAGGGGCTGAAGAAGACAGACTGGCAACTACTGCTGTAGGTGGAACAAAGTTCTGCTGATATCCAGGAAACGGCTGGGAATGTCAACTAAGAACATCAAAGGCATTCATCAGGAACCCCAGGAACAAGATGACAGCGATGAAAAACATGATAGGGACCAAGTATCTGCGGATTCTAGCGGTCTCCCTAAGACGCCTGTTGGTTTCGAGAGGCATTTTCAGTTCACCTTGATGATGGATGAACCTGAAACAACAAACCCACTAATATGAAGCCCACAATTTTCCACTCCCAGATGATGTGGAGTTGGAGTGGAATAAACACCACTCTTTTGAAGAACGCTGGAGGCGGCACGACACTGCTATCTTCACAGGCAAGGACCCACGAAGAAAACAGTTAGGGACGCCTAACCAGCTTCTCCTTGTTTCGAGGGCGCAGATTATATCGTCGTTGGGCTACCGGAGACACGCCAGGAACGGGTTGAACAGACTCTTGCTGAAGTTGGTGTTTAGGAGTTGTTGAGACACTTGGAGTATCGCAAACACCGGGGTTCTGAGGAATGCAATCACTGGGACTGTCAGCTGTGGTAGATTCTTCAGCTGGATTGGACACAGGCGCTGGCACCGCTGCGGGATCTGGTTTGGACGTAGGAGCCGGAACCTTTTTGCAATGAGACGCGTGAACCCACGTAGGTCGCCCAGCACACTTCACAGCCGTGTTGGTGGTCAGCAGAACTTGGAATGGACTTTTCCAGCGAGGTTCCAAGCAATTCTTTCGCTTGAAGACTTTGATATACACCCAGTCACCGGTCGTCCGGGAATGGCAAGGTTTATCAGCGTCTCTCGGCAAAGCCGCCTTGACCTGAGAATGGAATTCTCGAACACAAGAAATGAGGGCATGACAGTAATCAATCATAGTATCATCGAACATTGCTAAGTCAGAAGAATGTATAGGCACAGGAGCAGATGCTGGCAATCGCATAGGGCGCCCCATTAGAATTTTGTGGGCAGAGAGACCATATTTCTTATGGGGTGTAGATCGCATGGACATAAGAGCGATATTTAGAGCATCTGGCCATTTTAGGCCAGTTTCCTCACAGATTTTACAAATTTTATTTTTCAGAGTAGCATTATATCTCTCACATTTCCCCGCACTTTGAGGGTGATAAGCACAATGAAGAGTTTGGGTAATCGATAGAGCCTTACAAATGGCTGCAATCACCTGATTACAAAATTCTGCCCCCCTGTCTGAGGAAATTTTGAGGGGTATCCCAAACCTTGACAGGTGTTCCTTAAGGAGTTTCTTGGCCACGGTGATGCCATCTGCATGAGCACAAGGGTAAGCTTCCACCCAACTGGAAAACATACATACAATGACTAACACATATTCATATGAAGTACATTTGGGCATTTGAATGAAATCCATTTGGAGGTGGACAAAAGGGCCCCAAGGTGGAGGATGGGCAGCTTGAGTAGTCCTTGTAGGCTGAGCAACATTGTGTTGAAGGCATACTGAACAGGAGGACACCACTTTTCTTGCAAGAGGAGTGACTCCTGGAGCAAACCAATCTCTGCATAAGGTAGAAACAATTCCATCGCATCCAACATGGCTTGGGCCATGTAGGAGGCGTACTATTGTTGGCAGAAGGGAGCGGGGTGCAACCGGACATCCAGCCGGGCATCGCCAAATTCCATCCGCGTCTGGAGTACAACCTGCCTGCATCCAGAGGCGGATTTCAGAGGATGGAGCAGTCTTGTGGTGTTCAAGCAAATCCTGAATACTTACAGGAGACATTTTGGCTTTCAGAAGAAAGAGCTGTATGGCCTTACCTGGGGGAGCAATGGCCACCAACTTTGCTGCTTGATCCGCTCGATTGTTACCCAAAGAAATCATCATTAAGGGAAGTTTGATGTGCTGGACATTTAACAATAGCCAATTGGGTGGGAAGAGTGATGGCTTCTAGTAGTGTTTGTACATACTTAGCATTTTTGATAGGGATGCCATGGGAAGTCAAGAAACCTCTCTGTTTCCACAACTGGCCGAAATCGTGGGCAACACTGAAGGCATAACGTGAATCGGTGTATATTGTGGCTGATTTGTCCGCAGCAATATGGCAAGCCGCAACCAGGGCTACTAACTCAGCCACGTGTGCTGAATGGACTCCTGGAAGCGAGCCGGATTCCAAGGTTTCATGAGAATTGCAAACAGCATACCCAGAGACCAAGGATCCAATGTAAGTTCTATAGCAAGAGCCATCACAAAACAAAACAAGGTCAGGATTGTTCAGGGGAGAATCAGACAAATCAACGCGAGGTTTGGACATGGATGCACAAACAAGCTCGCAATTATGGGGTTCACCATCCATAGGAAGGGGAAGAAGGGATGCGGGATTCAGGATAGGGCAACAGGTGAGAGACACATTCGGGGAAGACAACAGGAGGGCTTCATACTTAGTAAGATGAGCTCCGGACAGGTAGGATGATGATGTCTTGTTCAGCAGAGTGGCAATAGCATGTGGAACTGCAACCACCAAATCATGTCCTAAGACAATAGTAGCAGATGCTTCAACCAACCGTGCCGCTGCAACTACAGCCTTCAAACATGGAGGGAAACCTTCAGCCACAGGGTCTAGAGGTGCAGAAAAATAGGCCACTGGGCGTGGCGTGGACCCATGTAGTTGGGTCAAGACCCCTTGGGCAAAATTGTCTCGCTCATGACAGTATAGAGTAAAAGGCTTTGTGTAATCTGGAAGCCCCAAGGCAGGCGTGGAGCTCAGAGCCTTTTTGAGCGAAGAGAAAGCATATTCAGCATCGTCAGGCCACGGTAAAGGTTCAGGCACGTCTTTGTGAGTTAGGGCATGAAGAGGACGTGTCAAAGACAAAAAATTTGGGATCCACTGTCGACAAAAAAATTGGGATCCACTCTCTACAAAGATTATTCATTCCAAGAAAGGCACGCAGTTGTTTTTGAGTGGATGGTCAGGGACATTTCAGAATGGCCTCAACTCGTGAGGGCAATAATGATCGACACCTTGCAGAGATCGCAGTCCCCAAATAAGTCACTTGTTCCTGGCAAAGTTGTAATTTTGCTTTATTAGCTTTGTGTCCTCTGTCCGCCAGGGCACACAATAGGACAAGAGAATCCTGAAAACATGCCTCAATGGACGGGGAACACAATAACACATCATCCACATATAAAATTAAAGTGGACTTACCAGGGAAAGCGATGTCAGCTAGGTCCTGACGGATGGTTTTGGAAAAGATACATGGACTGTTGGAAAAACCTTGGACTAATCTGGACCACGTCAATTGTGTGCCATCGAACTCAAAGGCAAACAAAAATTGGCTCTCAGGACGCAGTGGGATAGAAAAATAGGCATTAGAAAGATCCACCACTGTAAAACAAACAGCATCTGATGGAATATCAGACAGAACAGTTGCCGGGTTAGGAACCGTGGGATATGATGGAATTACTATCTGGTTCAAGTGGCGGAGATCCTGCACAAATCTGTACTTTGTGGATCCGTCAGCAGTGCGCTTCAGGACCGGAAGGATGGGAGTGTTACAAGGAGATCTAACTCGAACAATAATGCCTTGCTCCAATAAGGCAGCAATGACAGGTCTGATTCCCTCAATGGCATCCTTGGAAAGGGGATACTGACTAATCCGTGGAAGAGGCTTCGTAGGGTCCAATTGGACCTTCACTGGGGAAGACGATTTGATCAACCCAACATCATTTGGATGAGCTGCCCATAATGACTCTGGTACCTGTGAAATGACCCGTTGGCGTCTGGATTCCAAGTCATCAGCAACCAGAGAGGAATTGAACAAAGGAACTTGATCCTCAACCAAAGCCAATTGCAGAAGGCCGTGCACTTCCTGTTCATGTTGTCCTGGAAATTCTAAGAAGATGCCATTAGGCTGACAATAGATGACACAATTTAATTTACACAACAAATCACGACCAAGTAAATTAACCGGAGAGCAGGGGCTCAAGAGAAACGCATGATCTGCAGTCAATGGGCCAAGCTGCAACCGAAGAGGATCAGAAACAGGGTGAGGAACAATTTAATTAGAAATGCCAACCGCATTCACTACTTTTCCCGAAGAAGGAGAATGAGGAAAGTCTTCCAATCTGATAGTTGATTTGGCAGCCCCTGTGTCAATCAAAAAAGGAACATCAACCCCACTGACACTACAGGTGAGAACAGGATCAAGGGGAGACAAAGAAACCGTGTTATTTGGCTTTGAACAGGAGTTCCGTTGGCCATCGGCTAGTCAAAACAGTAGATTGGATTGGGGATCATCCAGTGATTCCTCCGAAAGGGGGGCTGACGGATATTGTCCAGTGCTCCGAGGCACAAAAGGACGTTGGGGAGCAGGAAAACGAGTCCGTGGCCCAGGAACAGGGGCAGACATTTGGCCATTGTAAGGGCATTGGGAATGAAAATGAGAAGGGTCATTACAAATGAAGCAACCTTGGGACCGCGGGTCAGCACGAGGCCTAGGCCCAGGTGTACGAATTTGGGGAGGGGGAAGGGGGAGATTGGACAGGTCCTGAGGCATAACCACTTGGCTGAGGAGAAGACAGAGCCCGCAGTTGAAGGGCCATCAATTTAGTTTCCTTCTCTTCTTTGGTTTTAGCGAAGGAAGTGGCAAAGTGGTCCGTGACCTCAATAATCTCAGAAATAGACTTGGCTTTCCAAACCACAACATTGGTTTGAATAGCGGAAGAGAGTTTAGGCTGCAAACCTTCAACAAAGAAGGCGACCACAGCGTCTGCTGCAGATTCAAAGGGATTCTGAATGCCACTATGTTGTTCAAAAACCAGGCGCAACTGGTCCATATACTCAGCAGGAGACTCAGCAGATTTCTGTTTGCATCTCCGAATTTTAACCCAATCGGCCTTTTTGGGACACACAGTTTAAATGGCGTCAAGCAATTGTCGACGCAGGTTAGGAAGGTCAGCCTCAGGCGGTGGGGTGTTTGGCCAATGGGCCACTTGTTTAAGTCTCTCCCAAACCTCTTTAGGGGTGATAGCCCGTAACAACTGGTTGAGATCAGCAAAGGAAGGCTGATACGCCTCCATGATGGTAGCCAAATCTTCCCAGAATTTCACAGGGTCATTCCGGATATTAGGGAAATTTTGGGCCATGGTTCGAATCTCAGTTTGGGACCAGGGAACATGGACAGTAATGGTTTTAGGACGGCGAGTGCCATCATCTAGAGTTTCAGTGGAACCGGGCATTGCACGTAGTGGAAAATTAGCCACAGGAGTATCCGCATCATCAAAAGCGATGCGCCGCTTGGAGGGTCCACCAACTTCCATACCCAAAGGGGTGGAAGAAGTCGGAGGGCGGTGGCGAAGGCGATGGCTCAAAAATTTATGGTCTAATTCAGATATCAGGGCACTGGCCAGAACAGATTGAGAAACTGCAGCAGCATTGGTAGGAGAAGTTAACAGTTCAATGGCTTTCAATTGGAGTGGGCCCAGATGCCGCGGGGTGCCAGAGTCAGCAGCTGGAGACAAGGCGGAAGACCCAGGGGTGGCACACACAACCATCTCTGAAAGGAGGCGGCAAATACACTCCTCTGGACTACCCTGAAGCAAGAGGGAATCACATTGCAACAGGGCAGTGGAGGCATCAGAAAAAAATATGGGCCGTGTTGGGGGAAAATTCCGAATTAGGGTAGAGGGATGGAGGATTGAGGAGGGATGAGGAAGATGGAGTGGGGCCAGGAAGGGACAGGGTGGGCATTCCTTCAGAAGCAGGTGCTTGAGAAGGGATACCAGAGGGAGAAGGGGTTAGAAGGGACGGAGTTTGGGGAGGTTGGGGGGAGGGAGAAGACTGGGTTAGGGTAACAATAGGCTGGGGAGACGGGTGAGGAGATAATGGGGTAGGAAGGGAAGGGGGAAGGGCTCCTTCATCCAAAAGAGGCACTGGAGGCGCAACTGGGGCGCCTGGTTGCGGAACAGGAGGAGCATATGGCGGGGGACGGTTATTGGAAGGGCGAGGGAGATCAACCAGGGGCTGGCTACTAGAACGGGAAGGAAATTCTAGAAGAATATCTGGCTCATTTTCCTTGGAAGGCAACGTGACTTGAGGATACAATTCAGTGGGGATTTTAGCTATTTTTGATTTTAAGTCTGCCAAAGATTTTTCAGCCTTTTCCTTAGAGTCCTTTAAGGAGCGGACATGGGATTCCCTACGCCGCTTCTCCATTTCAGCCTGCCAAGTGACAAAAGCAGACCAATGACCAGCTGGGAGACTAGAGTCTCGCTTGGTCAAGCATTCCTTAAGGTAGTAAATCTTGTCCTTATCAAAAGAGCCAGTGAGGGGAAATTGCAATTTGGGATTTCCAGCAGTGAATGTGTGCCAATCAGATAAAAACTTACAGCTGTGTGGGCCATAGCGCACGCAGACAGACCAGGCACATGTGCCTTTCTCTGGCAATTTAGAGGGAACCAATGGAGAACTGCCCATTGAAAGCCAAACACACGGTCTGAAAAGGAAGAAGCGAAAACCAAATTAACATGACTCACTTTTCGAATACAAGGACAGAAACAAGGGGGCAGAAACCACACTGAACTGATAGCGATCCCCCTGAAAACACATGAAAGTCAACCGGCACAGGAAAGCGGATTCGAACCTCCCCAGACTGAGGAAGATAAGACACAGAAGCCGCTTTATAGAGGGATAAAGAGGCAGTGAGGCGATTCGTGTTTTCGCAAAAGGAAGGGCAGCAAGCAGACACCTGAGAGGGCGAGGCAGATGATTTATCATCAGGCACATGTTGTCGATTACAAGCATGTAATTTCTTAAAGAACCCACCTTTGGGAGCACCCGTGGGTGCACCCTTAGCCTTCACCGTGCCTTTACCCTTTCCTTTTAAAATACCCTTTCCCTTCAGAGCGCCTTTGCCCTTTGGAGTGCCCTTAGAAACAGCCCCAGGAGCAGGGGACAGGGCAGCTCCATCAGTAAGAGAAGCGCTAGGTAATGGAGCATGTAGCAGGGCGGTCAGCCAAAGATGTGAGGAAGAAAGATTCATGTTGCACTGGTTAACCACACAACACACAAGGCTGTACTTAACTGAGGCAATCACCCAAGTGGCATGAGTCAAAGGCAAGGCGTTGGCACTAAAATAAAACAGATCAAGGGAGTAATTGGCCCAAAGGGCAGCAAAACGATCTAGTGGCCAGAACAATCATTCCTATAAATGACTGCAACAGGACTGTCTGCATTTGGATCAATAGCATTTAGATTACGGTCCAGACACACATCCTGATAAATGTGATGTCTGTTCCAGGCACTCTTCTTACACATAAAAGCCATGGTAAGACCCCAAAACAACCCAAGAGGCACCCACAAGAAACACCAAGCCACAGAAATGGATGAGACAGGCTCCGGGTAAAAAAGAAGGTCATTAGTAGGGGTGCAGGCACGCGCCTTAAGGTGTCTCGCAGGGCATGCTGGAGTGCAAGAGCGACACGCCTCACACGCCTGTTCAAGAGGGCAAAAACTACCTGGCTTGCAAAGGCAATAAGTGTCATTTATAGGTGAGCAGGACTGGATTTCGACTTGATCCAACTGTCTGCATACTGTGCAGGAAAAACAATGTTTTAGAGCATTGTGATGTTTAGAAAAGGTGTGCTTTTCACAAGGCACACATATTGTGTCCGAAGTAGCAGAACAATGTTGAAAGACTCGGAACCCGGGGGGCATTTCTCACAGCAAAACTTCTCAAATAGATAATACTGAGTCATAGGGCCACAAGTGACCCAATCTGCATAGATGACATTTTCTGCATAAAAAACACAGACAAGGAGAGTAGAAAGCAGGAAGGAACTCCACCCAATCTCCATTTTGATGGAAAGACCTGACGGGCTGGAGGGAAAGCAGTGAACTCAGGAAAAGAAAAGCAGGAAACAGCCAGAAATCCACTCAGCAAGGGAAAAATTAAAGATTGGGGGGGGGCGGGATAAAACTACTTAGCTGACTATACAGCATTTCAGGAAAAATGGTCGAGCGCCTGTAACAACGCATACATCAGGCTGAGGATTCTGAAATGAACAAGATTATGAGTGCACAGGACACAAGTATCCGAAGAATGAGGACCACCATCTGTCTGAGTAGATGCATGAGCTCGTTGGGGACAACGCTTTGGGCCAGATGTTGCAGAGGACAGACCAGGAGACACTGGTCTAGGTCAGTGTCTACACACTTGAGGGACAATTGGTCTCTCTTCAGCAGAGCCCCTTAAGGAGGGTTCCATAGCCCGAGGAGGGGAAAGATCTAGTGGAACCCCTACATTGCCCCACCCGTTATCAAGGATATTTGGACCTGAATCTGCAGAGGGCAACTCAGACGGTTCCTCTGGGACTCTTCTCCACCATAAAATATTTATCAGATGAAGGCCATGTACTACAGTATTGATCCTCTACCTGATACTTTTCCCTGTGATGTATATCCCTGTGGATTATTTCACTCAATACTTTTCTATGAGCTTTCTCTAGAAAGTTGAAGGTTTGCCTTTGGTCAAGTTTGCTTTTCCTTCCTTCCTTCCTTCCTTCCTCCCTCCCTCCCTCTTCTAATAGGGCAGATACCTGAATCTGCAGAGGGCAACTCAGACGGTTCCTCTGGGAGAAGGAGTTTGGAGGGCTCGATCTAAGCCGTCCACAGCCTCGAGAAGGGCATGGAACATATTATGATCAGACATGATGGACAGTCAATTTCCAAAGAAGGACAGAAGGTCCTCTAAAATAGCAAGTAACTTGGAGTCTGACAGAATTGGAGGGGCAGAAAACCACTGCCAAGGAAAATAGGTGGCCGGATCAGGGGGAGGAGGAAGGTTGCTTTTTCTTGCAGAGAAGCAGAGAGGAAGCAGGCTGTGAGAGGAAGCACACGGCTGTGAGAGGAAGCACACGGCCAGAGGGCATAGAGCTTACTTCCTGTCCTTGCAGGAAGTAAGGTGCGGAGTTTTATCTTTAAATAGCTGCTCCCAGTAGTACGCGCCTGACGGCACGTGCAAACTAAAAAAAAAAAAGTAATAATTTATTCTGGTTATATTTGAGTTCCCAAGCCAAGCTACTCCCGAGGAGATCCTACGCACATTAGCAAGTGTTTTAGCCGCCCCTACACTGTTAGATCTTGAATAAACAACAAAAGAAGTAAATAGTCTTACTAGATAAAAAATAGTGTAAGTTTACATTTTTGAGACCTTGAATACATTTTATTGCACTCGTTAAAATGGAGTGGGAGGGAGCAGCTGTAGTTACCTGCAGTACTTGTGCCATGTTTGTCATATTGACAGAGCGTGTGCAGAACTACATTTGCTGCAAGTGCAAGTTGGTTGAGCTATTGGAAGAGAAGATCCAGCAGCTAGAGGCTCGCATATCGGACCAGCAACATATTAAGGAGCTTGAGCGGTTCTTGGACAGAGCGGAACAGACTATCCAGGTCCAAGAAGAGACAGGGCACACTTCTGAGGATGTAATCACTTCCCCAACCCAGGAGGTAGATGTATGGAGGAATGTGACTCAAAGGAGTAGAAGGCCAAGGGATCGTTCAGAGAGTCTCATATTGCACAATCAATTTGAGGCTCTTTCCCTCAGCACACCTCATGAGGCACACACTGAGGAACAATTGGTTCCACCTGAGGATCTCTCCGTCATCACTATTGATGAGATACAAGATCAGATACATGTAGATCAGCAGGCTGCAGGAGAGAAGCTCCTTGTACTAGGGGATTCTATAATTAGAAATACAGAGGGATGGATTTGTGAGGAGCATGATAACCATATGGTCACTTGCCTGCCAGGTGCAAAGGTTGCAGACATCACGAGAAATCTAGATAGCTTGTTAGAGAGAACTGGGAAGGAGCCAGTGGTCATGGTATACGTTGGCACCAATGATGTCAGGAATGCCAAGCGGTAAGTCTTGGAAGCCAAATTCAGGTTGTTAGGTAGAAGATTGAAGTCCCAGGCTTCCAAGGTAGCATTTTCAGAAGTGCTACCTGTTCCTCGTGCAGGACCCGCCAGGCAGGCAGAACTCAGAAGCCTCAATGCGTGGATGAGGCAATGGTGTCGAGAGGAGGGACAAGCCAAACCTGTTCAGGAGGGATGGGTTGCACTTGAATCATGATGGGACCAGATTGCTGGCACTCAACCTCAAAAGGGCAGCAGAGCAGCTTTTAAACTGATAACCGGGGGAAAGCCGACAGGAGCTGAGTGGCATCCGGTTCGGAACACCTCATCCTCGGGGAACGAGGTTGGAGAGGGTAGAGAATCACATAGAGATGACATAGCAGGTATTAGCACTGGGAGAATAATGGACTGTGACAGTTTGTCTACTGAAAATAAAAGAAAAAGGGGGAAAGAACAAGGCAGCAGCTGTTGTTGCGGGACACACTGTACAGGTGCTTCTACGCCAATGCTCGAAGCCTCCAACCAAAAATGGGAGAACTTGAACATTTAGCAGCTAGGGATAACATTGATATAATAGCCATAACAAATCTGGTAGAATGTAGAGAACCAGTGGGATACAGCAATCCCAGGCTATAAACTCTATAGAAGGGATAGAGAGGGGCGGATTGGAGGAGGAGTGGCCATCTATGTCAAAGAAGGGGTAAAATCCAGCAGAATGGAGATGGACAGAGGGTCTGACTCCACCATAGAATCACTGTGGGTTAAACTACCAGGTCCCAGGAGTGATGTGATAATGGAGTATTCTTTCGTCCACCAGATCAAAAACTTGAGGGGGACCTTGAAATAAGGAGAGAAATCATGGAGGTGGCTAAGAGGGACAGGATAGTAATCATGGGGGAATTCAATTATCCCCACATTTATTTATTTATTTATTTATTTATTTATTTATTTATTTATTTATTTATTTATTTATTTTTATTCAACTTATATGCCGCCCACTACCCAAAGGTCTCTGGGCGGCTGGGCCAATGCGAGCTCCAGGCAAGAAAGAGAAACCGGGTTTCTCGACTTGCTGAATGACTGTGCCTTAGAGCAACTTGTCATGGAGCCCACCCGAGAACAGGCAACTCTGGATCTAATACTGTGTGATATTCAGAACCTGGTCAGGGATGTGAATGTCACTGAGCCTCTGGGGAACAGTGACCATGCTGCAATTTCCTTTGCCATGCATGTTGGATGAAGAGTGTCAACCAAATCAGACATAAAAACCCTTGATTTTCGAAGGGCAAACTTTCCTCAGATGAGGAAACTAGTTAGAGAGAAATTGAAGGGGAAAGTTAGAAGAATCCAATCTCTTCAGAGTGCATGGAGCCTGTTTAAAACAACAATAATAGAGGCCCAGCACAAGTGCATACCACAAAGAAAGAAGAGCTCATTTAAGTCCAAGAGGACACCGGCATGGTTAACGAGTGGAGTTAGAGAGGCTCTAAAGCACAAGGAGAGGTCTTTCTGTAAATGGAAATCCTCCCCAAATGAGGAAAATAAAAAGGAACACAAACTCTGGCAAAAGAAATGTAAGAAGATGATAAGGGAGGCAAAGAAAGATTTTGAGGAACGCATGGCTAGCAATATAAAGGGTAATAATAAAAGCTTCTGTAAATATGTTAGAAGTAGAAAACCGCCCAGAGAACTAGTTGGCCCTCTGGATGGTGAGGGAGGAAAAGGGGAGGTTAAGGAGGACTTGGACATTGCAGAGAAATTGAATGACTTCTTTGCGTCTGTCTTCACGACAGAGGACCTTGAGCGGATTCCGCTGCCTGAGCCACCCCCCTTGACTAAAGAATTAAATCAAATACAGGTTAAAAGAGAGGAGGTTTTAGGACTAATCGATAAATTGAGGATTAACAAGTCACCGGGCCCAGATGGCATCCACCGAAGGGTTATTAGGGAACTGAGAAATGAAATTGTAGATCTCTTAATGGTTATATGCAAATTGTCTCTTAAAATGGCCACAGTGCCGGAGGACTGGAGGATGGCAGATGTCACACCAATTTTTAAAAAAGGAAGGAGGGGGGACCCAGGAAACTACAGGCCAGCTAGCCTTACATCTGTCCCAGGGAAGATGGTGGAAAGCCTCATCCAAGAGAAAATCTTAAAACACATAAAAGAACAAACCTTGCTGAGAGAAAATCAGCATGGCTTCTGTAAGGGTAAATCTTGTCTGTCAAACCTTTTAGAATTTTTTGAAAAGGTCAACAGGCACGTGGATTTGGGAGAACCGGTCGATATAGTCTATCTGGATTTTCAAAAGGCTTTTGACACAGTCCCTCACCAAAGGCTGCTGAGAAAATTGCACAGTCAGGGGATAAGAGGACAGGTCCTCTTATGTATTGAGAACTGGTTGAGATCCTGGAAACAAAGAGTAGGTGTCAATGAGAAATTTTCACAATGGAGAGAAGTGAAAAGCGGGGTGCCCCAGGGCTCTGTCCTGGAACCGGTGCTTTTCAATCTGTTCATAAATGACCTGGAGACAGGGATAAACAGTGAGGTGGCCAAGTTTGCAGATGACACAAAACTTTTCTGTGTGGTGAAAACCAGAGAAGATTGTGAAGAGCTCCAGAAGGATCTCTCCAAACGGGGAATGGGCTGAGAAATGGCAAATGCGTTTTAATGTAACCAAATGTAAAGTAATGCATATTGGGGCAAAAAATCCAAACTTCATCTATCAACTCATGGGCTCTGAGTTATCCGTGACGGATCAGGAAAGAGATCTTGGTGTGTTGGTGGACAGCTCCATGAAGGTGTCTCCCCAATGTGTGGCAGCGGAGAAGAAGGCCAATTCCATGCTAGGAATTATCAAAAAGGGGATTGAAAATAAAACAGCCAACATTATAATGCCATTATACAAAACAATAGTAAGGCCCCACCTGGAGTATTGTGTACAATTCTGGTCACCGCATCTCAAGAAAGACATAGTGGAACTGGAAAAGGTGCAGAAGAGAGCGACTAAAATGATTACTGGGCTGGGGCACCTCCCTTATGAAGAAAGGCTAAAACATTTGGGCCTCTTTAGTCTGGAAAAAAGGCGCTTGAGGGGGATATGATTGAGACATACAAAATAATGCAGGGTATGAGTAAATTGGATAGAGGGAAGCTCTTCTCTCTCTCCGAAAATACCAGAACTAGGGGACATACACTCAAATTGAGGGCTGGGAGAGTAAGAACTGACAAAAGAAAATATTTTTTCACCCAGCGCATTGTAAGTCTATGGAACTCCCTGCCACAGGATGTGGTGATGGCATCTGGCCTGGATGCCTTCAAAAGGGGATTGGACAGATTCCTGGAGGAAAAGTCCATCACAGGTTACAAACCATGATGGAGAAACCAGGGTACTTCAAGGGCCAGATGCAGGGAAGTGGTATCAGGAGACAGATATCTAGTCTCATGCGCTCCCAAACGCATCTGGTGGGGCCGCTGTGAGATACAGGAAGCTGGACTAGATGGGCCTTTGGCCTGATCCAGCATGGCTATTCTTATGTTCTTATGTTCCTATGTAGAGATCCGAACCAAAACCATGGGAATATATCTGAAGGAGAGGGAACCCTTAGTGCAGCCTGACACAGAGGGCACCTCTGGCACTGAGGGGCAGGGACAAGTGGTTCGGGGGTGACAGAACCTGAAGAATGTTGCACCGGCTCAAAACTATAGTCAAACCACCTGGACTCGTCGAAATCCGAAGATGAATCTGAACCTGAAGGGACGTAGTCAAAGTCTTGGAACGACAGCCAATCGTCTATGAGGTAAAGTTCAGAGTCAAGAGCGGAAAACTCATCCCACTGGGGAAGAAAGGGAGAAGAGGAATCAATGGCTTCAAAATTTGTAAAATGATCGGCAATGGGGTCTGGGAGGGGAAAATCATCCAGCTCGTCTAAAATTTGTAATGGGATATTGCCAAACTCCACAGAAGTTGTCAAATTTAAAGGGGGAACATTATGTGGAGGAGGCGATTGGGTTTGTACAAGGCTATGTTGAGAAGGATTCGGAGCTGGAGGCATTAGAGGACTTGAGATACGAACAGACAAACGGACAATAGCGGGGAGCTAGCAAAAATTTAAAATTTGGAGACCCTTAATGGGGGTAATGGACCTACGTGCTGAGTGCCCAATCTTTGAAAAACATGTCAAAGCCGGAAAAAAGAGAGCACCTACTCTAGCGTTCACTATTTGAGGACCTAAGACCAACGCCAACCTGACCAAGCCCAGTTTCTCAGTGCGTTTTCCCGATCCTAGTGAGGTTGATCAGACCTCACAGAGCAAACCCTTCTCTCTAGTTTGCCCAGCTATAGTCCCCTTAGGACATCTAGCAGCCAGTCTGGTAGCGCACGAATATCCTAAGGTAGCACCACTTCGCACATGCTCTCCATCCCCTGCCTACCAGCCGGCCGACCACCTCAACCTGTGGCCGTTCCCTACTTTCCCACAACACAGCAGAAGTTGGACCAGCCACGACTTCAAGCAAAAGAAAAATAAGGGTTTGGCATACTTACCAAAATCAGGCTCTCAAACGACGAAGGTGAGCAAAAGAAAATGAAGGGGATCAAAGCCTCAAGGGAAATCTCAAAATGGAAAGAAAAGAAAAAAATTGAGAAAAGGGGTCCGAGACCGGGGCTCGGAGCAAGTGCCACACCCAAATGAGTAGGCACAAGTCCGACTGCCGGAACCCGTGGGCCAAATGCACCAATGTAATCTTGTGGTTCAGTTTCTCAAAAATGAGGCTAAGTCAAAAGATGTGAAATAAACTGAGTTGGAGTTTTCCCAAAAAATGAGGCTAAGACAAAAATGAGAAGTTGTCAGCGCTGAGTTTATTGAGCAAAAGCAAAGTGCAAAACAAAGAACTTTACATGTAAAGAGTCCCCCTCATCTATTGAGATGGGACCCCGAACACTCTTTTTCCATGGTTTTTATACGTTTTCAGACCCTTCCAGACCCTTCTTCGGACAGCCACACCTTCAGGACCACCCATAAGCTGTCTATCTTTTGCTGGTCCCACCTGCATACCTAAAGCTTCATAAGCTCATGTCACTTCCTCTTTTTCGCTCAGTACATTTCACAGCTTGTTGTTACCACACGTTTCTGTTCAGCATCTGCCTGAGCATCAACAGGAAAACCAGTGTTTCTTGCTACACAATACACTTTATGCACCTTAGAAATTACAATTACAAGATAGCTTTTACATTTTTCTATTGATTATATATTGATTATATTGTATCTATTGATTATAAGCTTATTAGCAGGCAGGGTTATATATTTGCGTTTCTCTCACATGTCCGGTGAGGGCCGTGCCAGACTTTTTGATACCTTTCATTTTACAAACGGATGCTTCAGAGAGGGGTATTGGAGAAGGAGGCTTTAGCTGTGAAATGGGTGTCATCTTTAAAATATTATTTGTTAGGTGCACCGTTTATACTAGTTACTGATCATGCACCATTAGTGTGGTTAAACAGGATGAAAGCTGTAAGCCCTCGATTAACCCGCTGGTATTTAAGTCTGCAACCTTTCTCTTTTGAAGTCAGATATAAAAAGGGTAAAGATAATCTTAACGCGAATTATTTTTCTCAACAGGGCCCTTGGGCACAAGATCCTGAACCCCAGACGGCCGACTTGGAGGGGGGGATATTATGTGAGAGTGAGAATAAGGTGATGCAAAGAAAATAGAGTGTGCCATCTGGAAAGACTGATGATAAAAGAGAAGAACCCGCGGGGAAGCTGGAGTCATGCACACAAGTTACAGAATATAAGAATTGAGGAAGCTGTCAAGATATGTAAAAGTTGATAAAATATATGTTATGTATATTTAACAGATAGTAGAAAGAGAGTTGTAAAATGGAGGCAGTTAGATTCTGCAGTCTCATGATGTTAATCCACAAGTGTAAGAGATAAGTAATCACAGGCATGTTACGTGATGAAGCACAGGTGGAAGAATTTATATCATAATGGTTGCATCAGATTGCATCAGATTGTAATTAGTGATGACTCATATCTGATGAGTGCTGAACTGTATCTGATGAGTGCTGAACTGTATAAAAGCACTTGCTTGCCATATGTTAGGTGGGTCTGTCTATGGTGAGAGACAGAACCCCACACTCTGTTGTTTATATTGCTTGGATGTTATGCTGTGTATATAATTTTGATGTATATATGAATATATGAGTTTTTACTCTACCCATTGTCATTGTCTTCCGTTAACCTAACTCTGCAATACTTTATATCAATACTGACATTTTATCTGCACGCTACTGCTGCACTGCTCTGTGTCAAACACATTTAAATATTATATTTTTTGCTTAAATCCTGATAGGGTTATGGGCCCAGCTGGGTCAGCTGCCTGATAGGTTTTGTTGTACCTGTATAGATAAAGTGTGTGTTGTATAAAGTTGTGTTTTTGCAGAGGAAAAGCGGTTTGGAGTTGGAACGGAGACAAAACAGAGCTGCAATTTTTTCTCTCTGAGGCTTGGAAGTGAACAGGAGAAAGCAGCTGATAAGATAAGCCAAGCAAAACAGAGTGTTAATGAAAGCAGAGGAGGCTGAAGACGCTGAAACAAGTGTTGCAGAAAACGGCGGAGTGAAGCCGGCACTATCAGCGAAGATGGCAAGTTTTAAATTATCTTCAATGCCTCTAGTTAAGCTGTCTGACAGTAATTACCTGAACTGGTGTATGCGTATGAAGCATTTTTTAATTTTCCATGAGCTATATCAGTATGTAGAAAAAGAGCTGGAAGAAGACTCAGATGAGCAATGTATCAAGGAGGATGCACGGGCGCTGGCTATAATCATGTTATCTTTGGAGGAGTCACAGTTTGTTTATGTGAAAGAAGCCAAAACTGCCTATGAAGCGTGGTTAGCCTTGAGAGCTGCCCATATCAAAGAAACAGCTGGGACCAAGATATCCTTGATGAAGCAATTATTCCGGACAAGGCAAAGCCCAGGTGAAACTATTTCTGACCATGTAAGGAAAGTAAATAATATTTTTCACCAGTTATCTGAAATAGGCATTCAACATGATGAAGAGTATAAATGTCTTGTGATATTGTCAAGCCTGGATGAATCATATGGCAATTTAGTAATGGGGATGGAAGCTTTGAAAAGTGATGATTTGTCTGTCTCATATATCCTGTCAAGGCTGCAGCAGGAGGAACAGAGGAGAGCTGATTCTAAAGTAAATAAGAAGCCTGTTCAAGTTTCGAGATCACAATCCAGGTAGTAAGAAAATGCCACAATTGTGGGAGTGACAAACATATTTTGCATTTCTGTGACAAGGTAAACAAGTGGCTAAAGCAGAAAAGAGTTGCCGGCACACGCTCGAACAATGAAGGACACCAGCTGTCTGTAATTAATGATAACAATGAACAGAAGTGCTCAAAGCAAGAATTATTCATTGTAGATTCGGGAGCCAGCATTCATTGTATAAACAAGAAATGTTTGTTTGAAAAACTAACTTTGTTTAACTCTAGAAATGTAACCTTGGCAGACGGAACTCAGGCGGAAATTTGTGGAGAAGGTAAAATATTTTTTAAACCTCTCAAGTGTGTTTTTGATAAGGTCCTGTACATACCGTCTCTAAAAAATAATTTGTTGAGTGTGCCTATGCTTGTGAAGGAAGGATTTAATGTACAGTTCAATGAGAGCAGTTGCAAAATTGTAAAAAATGGGAAAACAATTGCAACTGGACGGCTGCAAAACAATTTGTTTGTGATTAGCACATCTGAGAAATCTTTGAACATGGTTAAAAATAAGCCTCTACATGACAAATGCATTCATCTGCTACATAGAAGATTAGGGCATCTAGGTTTTGAGAACATTAGAAAAACTCTGCAACATGTGGAACATGGGTCTGTGCAAAGATGTGACAAGTATTTAGATTGCCATGTTTGCAAAAATAAGAAAATTAAGTCTGCTCCCATAGCAAGAAAGAGTTTGAGAAAGTCACATCATCCTCTACAGCTGGTACATATTGATGTAATTGGTCCTATGGCAAATTCATTTGGTGGTGCCAGATTCTGCCTAGTAATAACAGATGATTTTTCTCGATATTCTTGGGTCTACATAATGAAGCACAAAAGTGAAGTGAGTGCTATGTTTAGGAAATGGTTTCAAATGGCAGAACGTCAGTACAAGCAAAAAATTATTGCTGTACAGAGTGATAGAGGAAGTGAATTCTTATCTAAACAGTTTCTTGACTATTTGGAGAAAAGAGGGGTGAAACACAGATTGACTAACCCTGCTGATTCTGCCGAACATGGTCTGGCTGAAAGGAAGAATGGGATTCTTCAAAACATAATGAATGCAATGTTGGCTGATTCGAAACTTCCCAGAGGTTACTGGGCTGAGGCAATGAAGTATGCAAATTATGTGTCTAATAGAGTATGGAGTTCAGCTGTTAATGAAGTTCCTTATACTCTGCTACATGGTAAGAAACCTACAATTAAATATCTTCGTTTATTTGGCTCTGAAGCCTGGGTATTGGTTCCAAAGAAATACAGACACAAGAATAGCCCAAAGTCAAGGAAACTTATGTTTATTGGTTTTCAACCTGCTACAAAATCCTGGCGTTTTTGTGATAATCATGGGAAAGTTTATATGAACAGATCTGCAACGTTTTGTGAGCAGAGAAACTGGGAAGATGTACATGCAAACAATGAAGTGTTTTTGCCAAGTATTTGTCCCCACACTGAGTCTGCTGAGGAAGATTCCAGTGATGGAGGGGAGTCGACATCATTGCATGATGGAAAGGTTGATGAGGAGCCAGTGTTGCTCAGAAAGTCTACAAGATCCAATTTTGGAGTGCCACCTGAAAGGTTTGTTGTTAATTTTGTATCCCATGAGCCACAGTGTTATGAAGATGTACTGCAGATGCCTGAAGAGGAAAGGAAGCAGTGGATGATGGCCATGAAAAAAGAGTATGAATCTCTGAAGGAACATCAGGTATTTACTCCAGTGATGTTACCAGAAGGACAAAAACCTGTTGGATGCAGGTGGATATATAAAATTAAGAAGTCAAGTGACAATAATATAACCTGTAAAGCAAGGCTTGTGGCACAAGGGTTCTCACAAGAGAAATATGTGAATTTCACAGATGTTTATTCCCCTACAGTGAAGGCTGAAACATTTAGAATGGTCTTGGCAATTGCAGCGTCAAGAAAATGCCAAGTGCATCATTTTGATGTGGAGACAGCATATTTGAATGCAAGTTTAAAGGAAGAGGTCTACATGAAACAAGTCCCTGGATATGAACTTAAAAATCCACAACTTGTTCTGAAGTTGAACAAAGCCTTGTATGGTCTCCGGCAATCAGGACTGGCATGGAATAGACATTTGCATGAGAAATTGACTAAAATAGGTTTTTCTCAAAGTAGGGCAGATCCTTGCTTATACACAAAGGGTTTTTTGATATTGATTGTTTTTGTTGATGATTTATGTTTAATGGTACCCGATATCTCACATGTGAAGTGGTTTATGTCTTCATTAGGCAAAGAAGTAAAAATGAAGCATCTTGGTGAGATACAACATTATTTAGGGGTTGATGTCACAACCAATCCTGAAGGTAATTTCTATCTGTGTCAAAGTGACAAGATAGAGCAGCTAATACAGAAGTGTAAGATGGGAGACTGCAACATAGTCTCTACACCTATGGAAGTGGGGTTCAACAGAGACCCAGATGATGGGGATTTTGGAAATGTTGAACTATACCAATTTGTATTGGGCTCACTAATGTATTTGTGTTCATGGTCTAGGCCTGATATTGCAGCAACTATCAACATATTGAGTCAATATGCTGCAAAGCCATTGATGAAGCATTGGAAAGGTATAAAGCGTGTTTTGAGATACCTTAAAGGAACAATGCAAGAAAAGTTGAAAATATCCATGTGTGATAATCTTGATTTAATTAGCTATGCAGATGCTGACTGGGGTTCAAGTCCAGAAAGGAGGTCATTGTCTGGATATGCCATTTTCTTAGGTAACTCATTAATTGTATGGAAAGCCCGACGACAAAGGTACATTTCATGCGGAGGCAGAGTATGGGGCTGTGAGTGACTTGTGTTGTGAGTTAACCTGGGTGGTGCAGTTGTTAAAGGATGTAAATGTAAATGTTAAACTACCAGTCAAAGTGTATAATGATTCTTTTTCATGTATCCAATTAACACAGAATCAGAAGGTCGGATCCAGAAGCAAGCATATTGGTATCCGTTACCAGAATGTCAAGGACTGCATAGAACAACATTTGATTGTATTAGAATACTGCACTAGTGTTTACAATTATGCTGATATATTTACAAAGCCTTTATGTAAAGATAAACATGTATGTTTTAAGAAAAGGCTAGGTGTTGAAATCTGTTAAATATAGGAGGGGTGTCAAGATATGTAAAAGTTGATAAAATATATGTTATGTATATTTAACAGATAGTAGAAAGAGAGTTGTAAAATGGAGGCAGTTAGATTCTGCAGTCTCATGATGTTAATCCACAAGTGTAAGAGATAAGTAATCACAGGCATGTTACGTGATGAAGCACAGGTGGAAGAATTTATATCATAATGGTTGCATCAGATTGCATCAGATTGTAATTAGTGATGACTCATATCTGATGAGTGCTGAACTGTATAAAAGCACTTGCTTGCCATATGTTAGGTGGGTCTGTCTATGGTGAGAGACAGAACCCCACACTCTGTTGTTTATATTGCTTGGATGTTATGCTGTGTATATAATTTTGATGTATATATGAATATATGAGTTTTTACTCTACCCATTGTCATTGTCTTCCGTTAACCTAACTCTGCAATACTTTATATCAATACTGACATTTTATCTGCACGCTACTGCTGCACTGCTCTGTGTCAAACACATTTAAATATTATATTTTTTGCTTAAATCCTGATAGAAGCGAATGCTGGGCATGAAGGGGTTAAGGAACAGGAGGTGTATTGGATGATAGAAGAATTGGAGGACAAGTGGGAAGAGCGCGAGGGAACGCATGAGGGAATCTTAGCACGAGGATTAGGGGAGAAGAAAGACAGTTGGGTGAGACAGTTAGAGACAGTTGGAACTCAGACTGAGGAGAGTGCTGAGGGGAGCAGCAGAGACAGTAAGACCCAAAAGAAGTGAGGAATTCACATGATCTGTAACTGTTAAACCCCTGAAATGGCCAGAAACCTCTGATAAGTTCCAGAGAGAATGGAGGAGGGAGAGGAATGCCGTCCCAGTAGCTCAATGGGCCAGACACCCATGCTGCAGCACACAATGTCGGGGACGAGGGATGAGTGCTCCTCCATTTATATAGAAGAAGTAGAGACTGAGTTTAACCCGTTTGATGTTAGTTACAAAAAGCCTGTTTTATTAGAAAATGTTATGCCACCTTTATCTCCTTTAACATTTGATAGGAAAGAAAGAGCCTACAGTAGTTCTCAAACTGTATGAAATAAAAATCCTTTTGATGTTAACATTAAAAAGGACTCTTGTCTCGTTTGTGCATCGGAACCGCCGGTTTGACAACCCGAACCCTCACAATTATAACAGGAATGGGGTAGCCTTCTGGCCTATCAGTAATTTCAGGAGGTTGAGTAGGCTGTGAGTCCTCATAGGGTTGCCACTGTTGAGTACCTCTAACATCCGAACAAGACCTTGGTCTAGATCAGGAGTCCTCAACCTAAGGCCCCGGGGCCGGATGCGGCCCCCCACGGTCCTAAATCCGGCCCCCAGGACCAATTGCAACCCCCCACCTACCCCATGCTTTGCGATCAAGCCAGCCTCTGCAGCTGCTTCTATTGCTGAGACAGTTCAAAGCAGTGGGCTATGTCGCTTCTCCCACTCCCCCCAACTACCACCCAGATGATCAGCATGCTGATCTAGCATGCTGGCTAGTGGGGCATTCAAAGTGGGAGGGCTACGGCAAGGTCCCGCACTCCCTCCCCCTTTTTTCCATGTTGGTCTTTTTTTGGGACTGTGGTCCGGCCCCCAGTGCTGTCTGGGGCATGGTGGACAGGCCCGCTGTTTGAAAACTTTGAGGACCCCTGGTCTAGATAAAGCATGAGCTTGAGACAAATTATCAGTCTTCCTCATCTGTTTGAAGCTGGTGTCCATGTGATAATTTGAAGAATCAGCCTTTACACAAGCAGGCAGTTGACCACCTTTAGGCTGGATAATGGGCCTTTTCACACGACCCCTAAGATCCGCTGGCCCCTTAAATTCGGACCAAAGATCTTAGGGGTTCGTTGCTCTTCCTTCCTCCCCACCAGAGAAAGAGAGGAAAAAATGCAGCTCACCTGGAGGAGCTTCCCGGAGCTCCGTTTCTCTTCCGTTTCTCTTCTGCTTGCTTTTTTTCCTCCCACCTCTTCTCTTAAAGGGGCAGGAGGCAAAAAAAACCACAAGCAGAAGCCAGGAGAGCCCCGCACTGACCAGATTAAATCCGGACCTGGGGATTTTCACCCACCTCAAGCAGGTACAAGAAAGTGCAGCTGGGTCGCGCTTAGGTGGGCGGGGTCGCACTTAATTTCCTGCAAACTCCAGAGCTGGTGGGAAAACACTTGTAAGGTCCGGAGTTTGCAGCCATTTCCTGCGGAGTTTAGGGGTCGTGCATAAAGGCCCAATGTCATTGTTGGAGGTACTTTTTGTAGTAGGTGCTGAGGCTTCTAATAACTTGAACAAAGGTTTAAAGTTCAATTTCCCCCTCCTTCTTCCTTTCTTTGATACTGGTTTCCATGGCTTCTTCTTCTTCATGTGTTTGGACTGTGCTTTCTCTGTTAAATTTGTAGGTAGCTCCTGTGCTTGTACCTCTTTGTTTGAGTTGACAGCAGTACATGATGGGGTAGGACAGTCTCTTGGATTAGATATAGTGGGAGCAGAGTTTCCTGGGGCCACAGGCTGTGGACCCACACATAGGAGTAAAAGTGGTCTGCTTATATACCGCCCAATACCACTACAAATAGTCTCTGGGCGGTTTACAATTTTAATTACAGTGTGTAGGCTACACAGGCTACAATTCTTCCAGGGAGAGTTTCCCAATTCTATCAATAGTTCCTGGGGATAAGCTGTAATAATTAGTCATCTCTCTCTCTGGTTGTGATATTACTTCTTAGCCATGTTTCAGCTGATCACCCTTGTTCACTGACAAGGATGACTTAAATTCTTTCATATGGCCTTCTATTGAGAAAACTAATTGTTTTAGCTCTATTAATATATCTCTGATTTCTGGTAACAGAGCTTTTAATCCATAGCTATCCAGGTCCTCTGGCATGGACAAATTAGTATGATTAGGAGGTAACAGTTTACTTGATAGATATGAGTCAACTCTCCTTGCAGTTAATGTAGGATTTTCAGAGACAGGTGTTACCACACTTTCACAGTAAATGTGAAGACTTGCTGTTAAGTGTATCTCTATTAGATTTGTTAGTCCTTAAATCTGAGATTGTGTGTGTGTGTATATATAGGAGAGGGTAGGTGATGCTTTAATCCAGGCCTCCCCTGAAACCCTTCTGACTTCTAAAACATTCATTTATTTATTTTCAAAGTCTGTTACACATCTACATTTACTTGTTCATTTATTTTGAATACGTTTACCCCACCTTTATCCTTGGAAAGGACCCAAGGTGGCTTACATTAATGAGGGACAATATACAGTACAGAACATTTAAGATATATGTTACGAACAGGGAATTAGAAGAGCCATCTTAGATTAGAGCTACAAAGACATACAAGAAGAAAATCAAAGTCCATTATGAGCAGTGGAAAGTAGCATGGAGCCCGAAGAGAAACTCCTTGTTCCCTGAGCTCCTTACCCTCTAAAGATGCCGGCCACAGAGTCTGGCGAAACTTCATGAATAAAAACCTCCAGAACACAGCCAAATGGCACAGAAAACTTGCAACAGCTCTAAAATGGGAAACACCGGTGCCCTTATGAAATCAGTGAATGCAATAACGTTTGGTAGGTAATCCATATAAAGCCACATGGTATTTCTTTATTTCTTTATTTTTATTTTGAATATTTTTACCTCCCCATTCTCTTTGGATAAGGACCCGAAGTGGCTTATAATAATGAGTAGGTAGTACCTCATTCAGGGAATGTTTCCGGAAAGACAGCAGAGACTTGGCAGTCCTGGCCTCCAGCGGTAGGGAGTTCCAAAGTCTGGGCACAGCAGCAGAGAAGGCCCTTTTATGTGTTCTTCTGAAACGCTCCTGTGATGGTGGTGGGATGGAGAGAAAGGCCGCTCCTGATGACCTTAGTACCCATGTTGGTTCATACTGGAAGATTCCACCTTTGAGGTAGCTTGTACCCAGGCCGTTTTGTGCTGTGTAGGTTAAGGTCAGCACCTTGAATTGTGCCCGGTAGGTGAATGGCAGTCGGTGGAGCTGCGTTAGTAGGGGGTGTAATGTGATCTCTGTAGCCCACCCAAGTCAGCAATCTGGCTGCTGCGTTCTGGGCCCATGGAAGTGTCCTGAGACTTTCCATCAGCAGTCCTGTAGAGACTGCATTACAGTAGTCCAGACGGGAGGTCACTAGGGCATGTGTCACCGTGGCCAGAACAGGTTTCTCTACTCTGCCTCGTACAACAATACAGAAACAGAGCACGCTAAATAAAAGCCATTCGAAACCATTATAGAGCACAACCCAAATGTTGGAGGGGATGAAATGAGAACAGACAGAAAAGGGGATTTTCACTGGATCACCTGTGGAAGGAGTCCTGCCAGGAGGAGAAAGGAGGACTTCTGTCCTGCCAGCGATTATCAGATGTGTTCTCTCCAAACATTTTCCCACACTCCAGATATGTGGAAGGCTTCTTCCGTGTGAGGAGCTTGTCTTACATAAGAAGTTCTGTGAGGCGACTGAAGCTTTTTCCACACTCCAGACTTTTCAATACCTTATCAAATGTGTGGGTCCTAAGGTGTGTAGAAAGATAACTAGAATGACAGAAATTTACTCCTCAGTCCTGAAATTAAAATGGCTTCTCTCCTGTGTGGGTCCTGTGAAGGTTAGCAAGGGTTTCAGAATGACTAAAACTTTTTCCACATTCCAGACATTTAAATGGCTTTTCTCCTGTGTGGGTCCTGTGATGGGTAGCAAGGTTTGAAGCCTGGCCGAATCTCCTTCCACATTCTAGACATTCAATGGCTTCTCGCTTGTGTGAGCCCTATGATGCTTAGCAAGGTTTTCAGCTTTACTGAAGCTCTTTCCACACTCGACATTCAAATAGCTTCTCGCCTGTGTGGGTCCTGTGATGGAAAGCAAGGCTTGAAGCCTTACTCAATTTCTTGATTGATAGAGAGGGGCGGGTTGGAGGAGGAGTGGCCATCTATGTCAAAGAAGGGGTAAAATCCAGCAGAATGGAGATTGACAGAGGGTCCGACTCCACCATAGAATCACTGTGGGTTAAACTACCAGGTCCAAGGAGTGATGTGATCGTTGGAGTATTCTATCGTCCACCAGATCAAAAACTTGAGGGGGACCTTGAAATGAGGAGAGAAATCATGGAGATGGCTAAGAGGGACAGGATAGTAATCATGGGGGAATTCAATTATTCCCACATTGACTGGGCCAATGCAAGCTCCGGGCAAGAAAGAGAAACCGGGCTTCTCGACTTGCTGAATGACTGTGCCTCAGAGCAACTTGTTATGGAGCCCACCCAAGAACAGGCAACTCTGGATCTAATACTGTGTGATATTCAGGACCTGGTTAGGGATGTGGATGTCACTGAGCCTCTGGGGAACAGTGAACATGCTGCAATTTCCTTTGCCATGCATGTCGGAGGAAGAGTGTCAACCAAATCAGACATAAAAACCCTTGATTTTCGAAGGGCAAACTTTCCTCAGATGAGGAAACTAGTTAGAGAGAAATTGAAGGGGAAACTTAGAAGAATCCAATCTCTTCAGAGTGCATGGAGCCTGTTTAAAACAACAATAATAGAGGCCCAGCACAAGTGCATACCACAAAGAAAGAAGAGCTCATTTAAGTCCAAGAGGACACCGGCATGGTTAACGAGTGGAGTTAGAGAGGCTCTAAAGCACAAGGAGAGGTCTTTCTGTAAATGGAAATCCTCCCCAAATGAGGAAAATAAAAAGGAACACAAACTCTGGCAAAAGAAATGTAAGAAGATGATAAGGGAGGCAAAGAAAGATTTTGAGGAACGCATGGCTAGCAATATAAAGGGTAATAATAAAAGCTTCTTTAAATATGTTAGAAGTAGAAAACCTGCCAGAGAACCAGTTGGCCCTCTGGATGGTGAGGGAGGAAAAGGGGAGGTTAAGGAGGACTTGGACATTGCAGAGAAATTGAATGACTTCTTTGCGTCTGTCTTCACGACAGAGGACCTTGAGCGGATTCCGCTGCCTGAGCCGCCCCTCTTGACTAAAGAATTAAACCAAATACAGGTAAAAAGAGAGGAGGTTATAGGACTAATCGATAAATTGAGGATTAACAAGTCACCGGGCCCAGATGGCATTCACTCAAGGGTTATTAGGGAACTGAGAAACGAAATTGCAGATCTCTTAACGGTTATATGCAACTTGTCTCTTAAAACTGCCATAGTGCCGGAGGACTAGAGGGTGGCAGATGTCACACCAATTTTTAAAAAAGGAAGGAGGGGGGACCCAGGAAACTACAGGCCAGTTAGCCTTACATCTGTCCCAAGGAAGATGGTGGAAAGCCTCATCCAAGAGAAAATCTTAAAACACATAAAAGAACAAACTTTGCTGAGAGAAAATCAGCATGGCTTCTGTGAGGGTAAATCTTGTCTGACAAACCTTTTAGAATTTTTTGAAAAGGTCAACAGGCACGTGGATTTGGGTGAACCGGTAGATATAGTCTATCTGGATTTTCAAAAGGCTTTTGACACAGTCTCTCACCAAAGGCTGCTGAGAAAATTGCACAGTCAGGGGATAAGAGGACAGGTTCTCTTATGGATTGAGAACTGGTTGAGATCCCGGAAACAAAGAGTAGGTGTCAATGGGAAATTTTCACAATGGAGAGAAGTGAAAAGCGGTGTGCCCCAGGGCTCTGTCCTGGGACCGGTGCTTTTCAATCTGTTCATAAATGACCTGGAGACAGGGATAAACAGTGAGGTGGCCAAGTTTGCAGATGACACAAAACTTTTCCGTGTGGTGAAAACCAGAGAAGATTGTGAAGAGCTCCAGAAGGATCTCTCCAAACTGGGGGAACGGGCTGAGAAATGGCAAATGCGTTTTAATGTAACCAAATGTAAAGTAATGCATATTGGGGCAAAAAATCCAAACTTCATCTATCAACTCATGGGCTCTGAGTTATCCGTGATGGATCAGGAAAGAGATCTTGGTGTGTTGGTGGACAGCTCCATGAAGGTGTCTCCCCAGTGTGTGGCAGCGGTGAAGAAGGCCAATTCCATGCTAGGGATTATCAAAAAGGGGATTGAAAATAAAACAGCCAACATTATAATGCCATTATACAAAACAATAGTAAGGCCCCACCTGGAGTATTGTGTACAATTCTGGTCGCCACATCTCAAGAAAGACATAGTGGAACTGGAAAAGGTGCAGAACAGAGCGACTAAAATGATTACTGGGCTGGGGCACCTCCCTTATGAAGAAAGGCTAAAACATTTGGGCCTCTTTAGACTGGAAAAAAGGCGCTTGAGGGGGGATAAGATTGAGACATAGAAAATAATGCAGGGTATGAGTAAAGTGGATAGAGGGAAGCTCTTCTCTCTCTCCCAAAATACCAGAACTAGGGGACATACACTCAAATTGAAGGCTGGGAGAGTAAGAACTGACAAAAGAAAATATTTTTTCACCCAGCATGTTGTAAGTCTTTGGAACTCCCTGCCACAGGATGTGGTGATGGCATCTGGCGTGGATGCCTTCAAAAGGGGATTGGACAGATTCCTGGAGGAAAAGTCCATCACAGGTTACAAACCATGATGGAGAAACCAGGGTACTTCAAGGGCCAGATGCAGGGGAGTGGTATCAGGAGACAGATATCTAGTCTCATGCGCTCCCAAACGCATCTGGTGGGGCCGCTGTGAGATACAGGAAGCTGGACTAGATGGGCCTTTGGCCTGATCCAGCATGGCTCTTCTTATGTTCTTATGTTCTTAAGGTTTTGAGAATGATTGAATCTCTTTCCACATTCCTCAGTCCTTGAATTCAAATGGCTTCTCGCCTGTGTGGGTCCTGTGATGGGTAGCAAGGGTTGAAGCCTGACTGAACCTCTTGCCACACTGCAGACATTCAAATGGCTTCTCGCCTGTGTGAGTACTGTGATGGCAAGGCTTGCAGCCTGACTGAACTTCTTTCCACATTCTAGACATTCAAATGGTTTCTTGCCTGTGTGGGTCCTGTGATGGGTAGCAAGGCTTGCACCATGACTGAACTTCTTTCCACATTGTAGACATTCAAATGGCTTATCTCCTGTGTGAACCCAATGATGCTTAGCAAGGGCTTGAGAATTACTGAACTTTTCACATTCCAGACATTCAAATGGCTTCTCTCCTGTGTGGGTCCTGTGATGGCCAAGGTGTGCAGCTTGAATAAACCTCTTTCCACACTCCAGACATTGAAATGGCTTCTCGCCTGTGTGGGTCCTATGATGCTTAGCAAGGCTTTGAGAATTACTGAACTTCTTTTCACATTCCAGACGTTCAAATGGCTTCTCTCCTGTGTAGGTCCTGTGATGGCTAGAAAGGTGTGCAGCTTGATTAAACCTGTTTCCACACTCCAGACATTGAAATGGCTTCTCACCTGTGCGGGTCCTATGATGCTTAGCAAGGCTTTGAGAATTACTGAACTTCTTTTCACATTCCAGACATTCAAATGGCTTCTCGCCTGTGTGGGTCCTGTGATGGGTAGTAAGGTTTGAAGCATGACTGAACCTCTTGCCACACTGCAGACATTCAAACGGCTTCTCGCCTGTGTTGGTCCTGTGATGGGTAGCAGGGCTTGCAGCCTGACTAAACTTCTTTCCACATTCTAGACATTCAAATGGTTTCTTGCCTGTGTGGGTCCTGTGATGAGTAGCAAGGCTTGCAGCCTCACTGAACTTCTTTCCACATTCTAGACATTCAAATGGCTTATCTCCTGTGTAGGAACATAAGGAACATAAGAAGAGCCATGCTGGATCAGGCCAAAGGCCCATCTAGTCCAGTTTCCTGTATCTCACAGTGGCTCCACCAGATGCGTCTGAGAGGGCACGAGAGTAGATATCTGTCACTTCATACCACTCCCCTGCATCAGGCCCTTGAAGTACCCCGGTGTTAAGCCTGGAGATTACACATCTCCCTCATAGTTTGTAACCTGTGATGGACTTTTCCTCCAGGAATCTGTCCAGTCCCCTTTGGAAGGCATCCAGGCCAGATGCCACCACCACCACCTGTGGAATGGAGTTCCACAGACTAACAACACACTGGGTTAAAAAATATTTTCTTTTGTCTGTTCTCATTTCCCCAATCCTCAATTTGAGTGGATATCCCCAAGTTCTGGTATTTTGTGCGGGGGTCAAAACACTAGATGTGCCCCACCCTTTCTTGTCTCATGGCTCACGATTGAACTAACCAAAATTCTGCTCATGACCCAGAGGGGGGGAGTGCAATGTGTAGCCTGCATTTTTCAATTCCAAACCATCTTGCATGTTGCTTACAGTTGCTACTTTTACCAGCAGAGAGTGCTTTAAGCATTATGGGACGTCCTATATGCAGCCTTCTTTTGCTTTTGCTTCAGTCAGTAGGTGGCTGTGCTTCTTTTGGGAGGAGTTGTTGATGACAGGTTTTGCATGGGGCTAGAATGTTAGCTTGATTTTCTAATTGAAGTCATGTTGTTTTATTTACTTGTTTTATTGCTTTGCTGTTTATGTATCACCTCCAGGTCACAGGGTTGAATGAAGAGCATGGGGCCGATTCCCCTGCAGCAAGGGAGGCGCTGCCCAACCAGGAAAAGCCACAGCTCCCCACAGAGAAGGATGATGGGCGTAAAGGGAACGGAAGCATGCCAGGTAAGTCTCTCTGGGTTCTAACTCATTCCACTCATCTAAAACTGCACCCTCAGATTCTGTTTCTTTCAATGTGCCTAGGTGTCACCTTATTAAAAGTGTTCTGCATATATATACTGCCCCATAGCATTTCAAGCACTCTCTATGCGGTTTACAATTTTAATTCTGCAGGCTACCCATTGCTCCCCCCAGCAAGCTAGGTACTCATTTTACTGAACTCAGAAGGATGTAACGCTGAGTGAACCATGAGTTGTCTACCTGGGATTAAACCCCAGTTTGTGAGCACAGATTTAGCTGCAGTACAGGCATTTAACCACTACGCCACAAGGTTCCTTATTAAGCCCTTCCTCCTTCCTTCCTTTCTCTTTCTTCCTGGTCTTTCTCTCCTGCCCCTCCTTTTTTCTGCCGTTCTTTTTCTCTGCTCGCTCGTTTCCCCACATTTCTTGTTTTCTCTCCCAGTCTTTGAACTCTGAAGTGTTGGGAATTCAGAGAAAAGCAGCACTTGGAGGTGGTTGGTTACCTCTCATCCTGTGTGAACCCTATGATGCTTAGCGAGGGTTTGAGATCGAATGAATCTCTTTCCACACTCCAGACATTCAAATGGCTTCTCGCCTGTGTGGGTTCTGTGATGGGTAGCAAGGTTTGAAGCCTGACTGAACCTCTTTCCACACTCCAGACATTCAAATGGCTTTTCGCCTGTGTGGATTCTGTGATGGCTAGCAAGGCTCCCAGAGTGACTGAACCTCTTTCCACACTCCAGACATTCAAATGGCTTCTCGCCTGTGTGGGTCCTGTGATGGGTAGCAAGGCTTGCACCATGACTGAACTTCTTTCCACACTCCAGACATTGAAATGGCTTCTCGCCTGTGTGGGTCCTATGATGCTTAGCAAGGCTTTGAGAATTACTGAACTTCTTTTCACATTCCAGACATTCAAATGGCTTCTCTCCTGTGTGGGTCCTGTGATGGCTAGCAAGGTGTGCAGCTTGATTAAACCTCTTTCCACACTCCAGACATTGAAATGGCTTCTCACCTGTGTGGGTCCTATGATGCTTAGCAAGGCTTTGAGAATTACTGAACTTCTTTTCACATTCCAGACATTCAAATGGCTTCTCACCTGTGTGGGTCCTCTGATGGGTAGTAAGGTTTGAAGTGTGACTGAACCTCTTGCCACACTGCAGACATTCAAACGGCTTCTCGCCTGTGTGGATCCTGTGATGGGTAGCAAGGCTTGCAGCCTGACTAAACTTCTTTCCACATTCTACACATTCAAATGGTTTCTTGCCTGTGTGGGTCCTGTGATGAGTAGCAAGGTTTGTAGCCTCACTGAACTTCTTTCCACATTCTAGACATTCAAATGGCTTATCTCCTGTGTGAACCCTATGATGCTTAGCAAGGGTTTGAGATTGATCGAATCTCTTTCCACACTCCAGACATTGAAATGGCTTCTCGCCTGTGTGGGTCCTATGATGCTTAGCAAGGCTTTGAGAATTACTGAACTTCTTTTCACATTCCAGACATTTAAATTGCTTCTCGCCTGTGTGGGTCCTGTGATGGGTAGTAAGGTTTGAAGCGTGACTGAACCTCTTGCCACACTGCAGACATTCAAATGGCTTCTCGCCTGTGTGGGTCCTGTGATGGGTAGCAAGGCTTGCAGCCTGACTAAACTTCTTTCCACATTCTAGACATTCAAATGGCTTCTCGCCTGTGTGGGTCCTGTGATGGATAGCAAGGCTTCCACCCTGACTGAACTTCTTTCCACATTCTAGACATTCAAATGGTTTCTCGCCTGTGTGGACCCTATGATGCTTAGCAAGGGCTTGAGATTGATCGAATCTCTTTCCACACTCGAGACATTCAAATGGCTTCTCACGTGTGTGTGTTCTCCAGTGTGTAATTAGGGCTTTAGAACAACTAAGCCTCTTGCCGCACTCCAGACATTCAAATGCTTTCTCTCCTTGGTGAATTTTCCTATGGAAATGAAGTTTTGATCTGCTAGTACAAGATTTTCCATACGTGGGGTGCTCATCATTCATTTCCTCTCCTTTCGATATTTGCTGAACTACTTGGTCTTTCACCTGACAAGTAATGGATTTGTCCATCTTTTCATTGATATGTGTTTCCTCTAAGCTTCTTCCTTCTGGTTTGATTCTCAGCACCCTCTTTTGCATCTGAACATTCAACCTCTTCCTCTGGCGCTTAGTGTCCTCCTTTCTGATTTCTTCTCCACGGGAATTTACCTGCTAAAAACAGGCAAGATATAAGTGTCCACGGAAAACAAAATGTCAAATCAAGCAACAGACCCAACTAACTGCCATGGAGAGTGCAGGGGAATGAAACCCAGCTCTAGGGGGGGTCCCATCTCCCCCAACATTTATTTATTTATTTATTTTAGTGCTTATATACCACCCGTCTTCCGGGAGGTACTCCAGGCAGTTTACAATAAATAAAAAGTAAGAACAGTAACAATAATCAATAAGTGAACATCACAGTGTCATCACAATAAAACTGAGAAAGGGAACAATGGCAGGATGGCGGGACAAGAACAAAACAAAGCAAAGCAAAATAATAAAAATAACAATAACAATCGCCGAACGCCTCATAAAAAAGCAAGGTTTTTAAGGCCTTTTTGAAGGCTGGCAGGGACTGTGCTAGGCGTAACTCACTCGGGAGATGGTTCCACAACACGGGACCAGCCACAGAGAAGGCTCAGTCACGGGTTGCCGTTTACCAAGCCTCCCTGGGCGTGGCCATCTGGAATGAGTACACCCATGACATTCTAGTTGGTCGGGCCTCAGTTAATCTTTGAGAGATTCACTCTGCCAGGTATTCTGGTCCCAAGCTGTGGAGGGTTTTATAAATGAAAACCAGGACCTTGAATCTTATTCGGGATGCAACGGGTAGCCAATGCAAGCGAGCCAGCACTGGGGTGATGTGGCCATATCGGCGCACACCTGCCACCAGTGTGGCTGCCGCATTTTGTACCCCCTGAAGTTGCCGAATAAGAATCAAGGGCAGCCCACCGTAGAGAGCGTTGCAATAGTCTATTCTCTCAAGATCACAAGTGCTTGCACTACTGTTCTCAGGAAGTCCTCATCTAGATATGGATGGATCTGGGTAATTTGTTGAAGATGGAAAAAGGCGGTCCTGGAAATGGCATCCACCTGGGCCTCCATAGAGAGAGACGAGTCCAGAAGCATGCCCAGATTCCGGACACTGTCCGCCAGCTGGAGGGAAACACCCTCCAAACTAGGGAGAGGGCCTCCATATCCAGACAAAGGAGCCCCAAAGAACATCACCTTGGTCTTCTCTGGGTTGCGTTTGAGTTTGTTTGTCCTGGTCCATTCCATAACCGCTTCCAGGCACAGGTCAAGGGTCTGTGCAGCCTCAAGTACAGAGGTAGAAAAGGAGAGATAGAGCTGTGTGTCATCAGCGTACTGATCGCACAGACTCCAAATCACCTAATGACCTCTGCCAGTGGCTTCATATACATATTAAATAGCACGGGAGCCGACCTCTGTGGAACCCCATAAGGGGGCATCCAAGGAGCAGACAACTCTCTCCCCCACCCCAAGCTGCACACGCTGGGGACGGTCCTACGGGAAGGAACATAAGAACATAAGAAGAGCCATGCTGGATCAGGCCAACAGCCCATCTAGTCCAGCTTCCTGTATCTCACAGTGGCACCACCGGATGCGTTTGGGAGCGCATGAGACTAGATATCTGTCTCCTGATAGCAGTTCCCTGCATCTGGCCCTTGAAGTGCCCTGGTTTTAAGCCTGGAGATTACACATCTCCCTCATGGTTTGTAACCAGTGATGGACTTTTCCTCCAATAATCTGTCCAATCCCCTTTTGAAGGCATCCAGGCCAGATGCCATCACCACCTCCTGTGGCAGGGAGTTCCACAGACTAACAACGTGCTGGGTGAAAAAATATTTTGTTTTGTCTGTTCTTACAATTTGAGTGTATGTCCCACAGTTCTGGTATTTTGTGAGAGGGAGAAGAGCTTCCCTCTATCCACTTTACTCATACCCTGCATTATTTTGTATGTCTCAATCATATCCCCCCTCAAGCGCCTTTTTTCCAGACTAAAGAGGCCCAAATGCTTTAGCCTTTCTTCATAAGGGAGGTGCCCCAGCCCGATAATCATTTTAGTCGCTCTCTTCTGCACCTTTTCCAGTTCCACTATGTCTTTCTTGAGATGCAGTGACCAGAATTGTACACAATACTCCAGGTGGGGCCTTACTATTGCTTTGTATAATGGCATTATAATGTTGGCTGTTTTATTTTCAATCCCCTTTTTGATAATCCCTAGCATGGAATTGGCCTTCTTCACCGCTGCCACACATTGGGGAGACACCTTCATGGAGCTGTCCACCAACACACCAAGATCTCTTTCCTGATCCGTCACGGATAACTCAGAGCCCATGAGTTGATAGATGAAGTTTGGATTTTTTGCCCCAATATGCATTACTTTACATTTGGTTACATTAAAACGCATTTGCCATTTCTCAGCCCATTCCCCCAGTTTGGAGAGATCCTTTGCTTAACCTGTTTTTCCTCGCACTGATGGTCTGCACTACTTCTTGTCCTGCTCCTATTGCAACATTTGGGCTAATCTCCACAACCCCTTCTGGATTTCTAACGTTAAGAGAATTTTCTCCCTCCCCCTGCAAACTCAGGTTAAAGCTCTCCTTATTAAATCTGCAATCCTCTTGGCAAAAAGATTCCTACCAGTAGTGGTGAGGTGCACCCCATCCTGGCCCAATATCCCATCTGAATGAAAAAGCAAACCATGGTCCAAGAAACCATGCCACGTCGGACGAGAACACTGATCCCACAAGGCATCTACGACCAGAACCAGTCCTGCTCCAGCCAACTAGAGTCCCCGAAAAGGAGCCAGTCTGATGGCATGACCACCACATCCATGGCTGCCGCCCTACGGGCCGAGACCACCACCTCCAGGCCCAGACGATGCGGGGGGAAAGCCGCCAAGGCCTCTGCAGGGGACTGTTGAGGCCGCCTCAAGCCCAGGTGTCCTGCTGGAAAGAACGCCACGGCCATTGCTTCCAAGAACGATGTCGCCACCATCAGCAACCTCCACCACCACCACCCGCCGCCAAACTGAGGCCACGGCCCCCGACCAGGACGGTCCTCTCTCGAGGGAGCCTCCATGGTCACTGCCTCCGAGTTGCCTCCGAAGCCACCGGCTGGCACGAAACCACTGCCTCTAGCTGCAGGCGAGCTCCACTGGGCCAGACATGTGCACCCGGGAAGTCTCTGCAGCCGCCGCCATCGGGGTGACCCGCCGCCTCCAAGGGGGAGGAACAGGAGGTCAACAGGAGGTCTGGGGGCGGTCCATGGGGGGTCCGCCTGAGGTCGACCAGCAACACACACACCCTCGAGGAACCGCGGCGAGTCCACACGCCAAAGGCCATTGGGACAGGAGCCCGGTGGGATCAGGCGCGAGCCCCGGACACGAAGACAGGAGGAACCGGGTGCTCTGAAGCAGGGAGGGGGGAGGGGAGAAAGATGAAAGGCTGTGCTCCACCGAAAACACTCCACAACCCCCAAGGCCACTGGCGAGAGCCCAAAGTCCAATTAAAAGAAAGGGACAACATTAAATAGCGGAAGAAACGAATTAAAAATAAACTCACGCTGTGGCAGCCGCGATCGGCTGCTGCTGCCAACCGCTATCTTGCCGTAACAACATCACCAGTGAGGAGGCCAATTGCGGCACCAATGAAGATGCTGCGGAAAACCAGGGGATTTATCACACTCCTCCGGTAAGAGTCTGTGAGGGAAATTTGTGCTGGGAAGACCCGTGGGGGGTACAGCATCAGAAATAGTTGCAAATTATTCCATAGCCTTTATATGTTTTTATATCGTTTTGGATCTAACTCCCAGAAAGTTGCACTGGGCGTCCATTCCTCTTCCAAAGGAATTTATGGTGCTTCTGGTTACCTTCAAAGCAACCATCCATGTGGTCTTGGTTATTTGGAAAGAACTTTGCTTCTTATCCCCCCAGGAAATACCATATGCACGTACAGTGGACGCTTCTATAACAAACGGTTTGTATAACAAAAAATCTGTACCATATAAAAACTTCCGGAGAAAGGGAAAATTTGCTTAACAAAATCACGTATGGGGCTAATCCGTACAACATAAACATGGTTGTAACTAGGGATTAATCCATTTTCAATGCATTTCTATGTGAAATTTGTATAAAGGAAAATTTGCTTAGCAGAATTTCATTTGGAACGAATTAATTCCACTGTATATAGTTTGAGATACAGAGAGCTTCCCTGTAAGATCCGTGAAGAATCCTGGGATCATTATCACTCCCCATCAGGCAGTGATGTCCAGATGTGGAAAGGAGGGGAAGAGCCCTTCCTGAGTGCCGCCCCCCCTCCGTCTTGGAAGGGACCCCAAAGGGAGGAGGGAAGGCCAGGAGGCAAAGGAAAGGCACCCCCCCCAGTGTGGGAATAGTGAAAAGGGGGCAGTCAGGAGGAGGGGAAGAGGCAGGCGAGGAACCTTCCTAGTAGCGCAGTTAGCACTAAAGGGGGGGGGGGAGTAGAAATAGAAACCAACCCACAAACTCTAAGGAACCAGTTATGATCCTTTAATGACTCTTGGGATCACCTTGGAATCCCCCCACCCCACAACCTGCTTCTGGTTTCCCCAGTCACTCCCTCCAAGGACATTTTGATGGCTGAACTGGGCGAGGAGGGGTGTAAGAGATGGGGGGCGGTGGGAGAATCAATGGACACCCCCCCCAAAAAAAGCCCTCATTCCGATCCCTCCCCCAAAGGCCTTCCCTGGTGACCTGGAGGACGAAGGACACACACCCCAACCCCCCCCCCCAGGGATCAGTTTCTGCCCCCCTGGCTGCCCCCCCCCAGGCCCTTCCTGTTGGAGGGTTCACTTGATGGACCCCATTCAGGCAGGAACAAACCTCAGCAGAGGCGCTGCTTTTTTTTGCTCGGGAGTAACGGGACCCCTCCCCCGTTTCCAGTCCAGTTGCTTTCCTCCTCCTCCTCCCTCCGGGAAAAGTAACGCCCGTTCCTTTTCAGACCAACGCCCCAGCTCTCATTGGGGGGAGGGCTGGGAGGGCCAACACGGGGCCCACAGGATGGAAGGGGGGGCATTTCCAACCTTTTCTGTTCCTTCCCTCCCTCCTCCTTCCACTCCATCACCCAGAATCCCCCCCAGCCAGCACTGACCATGGGAGTTGTAGTCCAAAGGGACGAGTCTCTCGCCAGAAAACTTCGGAAAATTGATGTCTATAGGTAAAAAGGCTAAGGGAGGCGAAATTCTCTCAGCCCTGCCCGGCCATGCCTGGCGATGGGAGTTGTAGTCCACAAGAGGCGGCGGCGCACTTCTCCCTTCCCATCCAGAGGCGGGAAAGAGGAGGAGAAGGAGGAGGACCAATTTCGCCTCCCCAGCCCTTATTTCCTGCCTCTCTAGGAATTACGCGAATATTGGCTGCTTTTAACCCTCTCTCAGCCACGCCTCTTTTGGGGATGCGGGTGTCTTTGGGGTTTTTGCACGTGTATGAATTCCTTCAGGAAAGGAAGCCAAGCCCTAGCGTGTGCTGGAAAGATAATTTGATTTCGGAGTGGATGTGAACATAAGTAATCAATAAAACACTCTCCTGCCTTAAAAGCTTCTTGGGATTCAGACAGTGTGACCCATTCTAAAAAAAGCCCCCAAAAGAGAAAAAAAAGGACCAGGAATTGGAATCATGGCTGGGTCGGAAGGGATCTTGGAGGTCTCAAGTTTTTCGCCAAGTTATCCATGTTTTTCTGCCCCCATCATTCCGCTTGGCCCTCTGATTCGGAGTGGATGTGAACACGTGTAGCATCTTTTTCCCACGATAATTCATATGCAGACCTTGAGCCATTCTGGGAGGCAGGAGAAGCACCCAGTGGGCCAGCTTTGGAGGTCAATTGAACACCACCCTTAAGAGAGAAAAATAATCATCATGTGAGCAGGATAGAAAGCCCCCCCCCATTGGCTGCAGGGGGTCATCAGTCCTTAGGGAAGAGCCAATACACATGTCCTGGCTTGGGAAATCCTGGTAGTGTTGGCTGGGAAGCCAGAGAAGCCATTTTAGAGACGGGCAGGCTGCTTCTGGTGGTCCCCTCGTGTGGTTGCAATGCTGTGCTTTTTGTGCATGGGAGGTGGGCTTTTATTTTGTGGGGCTGCCGTACAGAGTAGCTTCCTTTCTCCCCCCCCCCACCCTTTCTCCAATGCTCCTCCTGCTTTGGGGGCATCTCAGGGGGTCCCTTTGGCTTTGTCAGAATATGCATTGAAGAGCCCCCCCCACACACACACACCCAAAAAAGACACTCCATAGCAGTGTTTGTGATGGCCTACATTGGTTACCATTGTTTTTAGTTTTGCTCCTAGTTTTCCGGTCAGAGCTTGAGTCTTTGTTGGGGTACAAATGTAAATCTAATCGAGGGTTACTGTGTATTGGATACATTAGCATCATTGACAGGGCTAGATGGTCACTTCCTGTATTATTACCAATAGAGATGGGCACGACCAGGAAAAATTTTTTTTCGAGTTGTCGTTTTTCGGGATGGGTCTGTTTCGGCTCGTTTCTGTTTTTCGCGAAATTTTTCAAAAATTTGTCGTTTCGTGGTGTCGTTTTTTTGTCTGTCGTTAGTACTAGTTTAGGGGGGGTAGCTGGCTCCTGGAGGCACCTCTGTGGGGTGGGTGCCTCCTCTGGCCCGCTATGAAGGGAAAGCAGGCTCCTGGAGGCACCTCTCTGGGTGGGTGCCTCCTCTCCTCAACCGCTAGGAAGGGAAAGCAGGCTCCTGGAGGCACCTTGTGGGTGCCTCCTCTCCTTGCCCGCTACAAAAGGGCATGCATAGCCATATGGATATGCATACCAAGTTGCAGTCAGACTTGCTTGCAGCAGTGGACTGACAGAGGCACCCCTCTTTGGGGTGCCTCCACTGCAACAGACAGTCATAGAGAATGCACAGGCTCTCTAGACTGTGACCCACCAAGAAGGGAAGCGTACTTGCGTGTAGTGCAATGCAAGTACACAGATCTGGCTTAGGGTTAGGGTTAGCGCAAGGGCTAGGCTTAGGGTTGCGGGTAAGGTTAGGGTGAGTTAGTGGGGTGCACCTCTGGGTGCCTCTCTGACCCACTAAGAAGGACAGTGTACTGGCGTATGGGTTAGGCTTAGGGTTCGGGTTCGGGTTCGGGCTACGGTTAGTGGGCTTTTTATGCCCGACAGGCACATCCCAGAAGTCTCGGTCAAGACCTGGTCAAGTGGCCATGTGATTGGTGAAATGGCTCCAAAAATTTGCATGGTCCACTCCCATGGCCAGCCCATCATTGCGCAGGTGTAAAAAAATATATAAATAAAATAAAATAAAATCAATGGAGAGGAGGACATTTTGTTGCAAGAAAAACCCACTGCTGCTACTGCTACTGTTAAAATTTCCTGGCAGTTTTAAAATAGTAGCAGGCAGCAGCAATTTTCGCATGTTTCTGGGTGCTTTGGTGTGTTTTTGACCATGATTTCAAAATAAATTGCAGTCGCCCCATTTTGGATTCCGCATGGCATGGCGAGTTGGTGATATGACGAGGATGCCCCCCACCAGAGCAGCCCACTGCCCAGGACAGGAGAGGGGGGGAGGCCGGGGACCCCCCGCCCCAGAAACCACCCCTCTGGTAGGTGCCCTCACTCAGGCAGGCATATTTTCGCCTGCTTTTTTGGCCGGGATTCCCGGGAATCAATGGGGGGGGGGTTATTTTTAAAACTTTTTTTCTGTCCCGCGCCGCTTGGCGAGTTGGCGACTGCGAGACGACGAGGATGCGCACTTTGCGCAGCCCAGGACAGGAGAGGGGGGGAGGCCGGGGACCCCCCACCCCAGAAACCACCCCTCTGGTAGGTGCCCTCACTCAGGCAGGCATATTTTCGCCTGCTTTTTTGGCCGGGAATCGGGGGGGGGTTACTTTTAAAAACTTTTGTTCTGTGCTGTTGGCATCGCGCGATCGCGCAATGCCAGGAACAACAACATGACAAATCAGACCCAATTTTTCTTTAGTCGGTTTGAGTTCGAGTTCTGGCGGAGTAATTGTCGTTACCGTTTCCGTTACGTAACGGAAACGAGGAACGGAAACGGAAATGAGGATTTCGTCAAGTCGTGCCCATGTCTAATTACCAATTTCAAATCGAATAATATAGTTATATGCAGAATATGAGATTGCCATATAATCGATTACACTACCACCCCTCTTAGTGAAATGAGTATATTCTCCCGATGGATCGCCATTCACTGAACCATTTAGTATTAAAAGATTTCTCCTTGCTGTAAACTGAGCAAAACAATACCCTGCATAATTGCATATTTTATCTTTAGAGGTTCGACATTTTCCCCTCAATGTATAGTCATCTGTATCTAATACCTGATGAAAGTGGGTATATAAATTTTCATCATTAGTACCTAATCGTGCATTGAACTCTCCTGCTATGATAAATATTGCCTTAGAATATAACCATTCAAGTTGTTCTACATAATCATCAATTGTACCCCATATATTGTTAATAATAATTTTTTTTAGCATGGTGGTATATATACATTGACTATCAGCAGAGAGAATTCAGAGAACAGAATATGGCAAGCAATTAGATCTAACCTAGAGGGGGTCACCTGGGATAGTATAGTATTAGATGTTGGAACTAAACTGATATGGTTGGCTTTAAGCTTTGTGGAAACCAGGATGCCAAGGCCTCCCTTAGGACGGCCATGTCTGGAGCTAGGATCAGCTTTTAGTAAACAGTTTGCAAAGCCATCTAGCTCCAGTTCTTCCTTCTCCCAGGTTTCCTGAAAAAGTACTGTATCATAATCCCTAATAAGTTTTTGAAAGGCTCTACTACCTTCCCTCGCCAACCTGCAATGTTTCAAGAAAGAAATGTCAATGCAGGGTATTGTTGATTTATCAAGGGTCGTCCAGTGGTAGATGGATCTGAGATGAATATTTTCTTTCCTGCAGCAGAATTGAGGAGGGTATCACTTCCTGAGATAGCTGCTTGGTTTATGAGTGTAGGGAAGGCGTGCTGGAAAGTAGGACAGTTGTCCCCTCGAGTAGCAGTATCTGAACAATAGGCTGCTGCCCTCTCACTGGATGGGATTCTGTTTCTTCCTGAGATCCACTCTTCCCCACTAGGGGAGACTATATCTTTCTCTGCATGTTCAATCAGCTCCACTGGTGGGTTCCATACACTTACATTGGATACCACAGAAAAGGCGGGGTAAATTAGGCAGCCTGCCTTCTTAGTGACTTTCTCGGGGAAACCGATTTCCTCCTCCCCCAGTTCTCTCACCTGGGTCCAGGTGGATGAAGTCACACTTTCTGGTTTTGGGATAGGGGTCAAATCACAAATACCTCCCTTTAGAGCAAGCTTATTCAGTGAGGGATTTATTTCCACTGAGATCTGCGGCTGTGTAGTAGGTACCTTCCTGCTCTGAAGTGCTAGGTTCCTTTCGGAGGTGCCTATTTCTCCTGCATCCAGATCTTTTGTTTGTGACCAGATATGTGGATCAATTGTTACTGGTTTTAATGTAGGGGTTCCCCAGTCACTCCCTCCAAGGACATTTTGATGGCTGAACTGGGCGAGGAGGGGTGTAAGAGATGGGGGCCGGTGGGAGAATCAATGGACACCCCCACAAAAAAAAGCCCTCTTTCCGATCCCTCTCCCAAAGGCCCTCCCTGGTGACCTGGAGGATGAAGGACACCCCCAACCCCCCAGGGATCAGTTTTTGCCCCCCTGGCTGCCCCCCAGGCCCTTCCTGTTGGAGGGTTCCCTTGATGGACCCCTTTCAGGCAGGAACAAACCTCAGCAGGGGCACTGCTTTTTGAAACCCCCCGTTTCCAGTCCCGTTCCTTTCCTCCTCCTCCTCCTCCCTCTGGGAAAAGTAACGCCAGTTCCCTTTTCAGACCAACACCCCAGCTCTCATGGGGGGGGGGGCTGGGAGGGCCAACATGGGGCCCACAGACTGGAGGGGGGGCTTTTCCAACCTCTTCTGTTCCTTCCCTCCCTCCTCCCTCCACTCCATCACCCAGAATCCCACCCAGCAAGGCAGCACTGAGCATGGCAGTTGTAGTCCACAAGAGACGACCACCAGAAAACTGGGGGAAATTGATATCTAGATGAAAAAGCCTAAAGGAGGCGAAATTCTCTCACCCCTGCCCGGCCGTCACTGGCGATGGGAGTTGTAGTCCAGAAGAGAAGGATCGCTTCTCCCTCCCCATCCAGAGGCGGGAAAGAGGAGGAGGACAAATTTCGCCTCCCCAGCCCTTATTTCCTGCCTCTCTAGGAATTATGCGAATATTGGCTGCTTTTAACCCTCTCCCAGCCACGCCTCTTTTTGGGATGGGGGTGTCTTTGGGGTTTGCACGTGTTTGAATTCCTTCAGGAAAGGAAGCCAAGCCGTTGGAGGTGCTGGAAAGATAATCCGGTGCCCCATCATTCTGCTTGGCTGACTGATTTCGAAGTGGATGTGAACCTAAGAAGTAATCCATAAAACACTCTCCTGCTTTAAAAACAGAACTTTGAGCAGTAGTGGGCGGCATATAAGCTTTAAAATTAATTAATTAATTAATTAATTAATAAAAAAGTAATTGGGATTTAGACAGTGTGACCCATTTTAAAAAAGCACTCAAAAAGAACCAATTGGAATCAACGCTGGGTAAAATAATCAGGTGTCTGGGATCCATTTTTTGCACCATTGCAAAGCCATAAACTGGAGGATACATGATGATTATTGTGTAATACTTGGATGTGAATGAGATGTGTGGTCTGACAGTGATTTGGGAAGGATCCCAGGTAAAAATTCCTATGAAAAAAGGAGGATCCGTCAAGATCCGCCTTTTACTTTCTTCCTGAAAGAAGGAAGTTGGGGATTAGCCTGGGGGACTCAACTCAAGGAGCCACTTTTGTTTACAGCTGCGACAATAGTTTCCCTTCTGTGTTTGGGATTGAGTGCCGATTGGGATGTTGTCCCCCTTACCACCACCACCACCACCACCCCAATCCCAGTCTGGCAAAGGTCCTGTTACAGAAAACAAAGGACAGGCAGCTATTCAACAGGTGCGGTTGACGTTCCCTGCCCTGGTGGACATTGGTGGAAGGGAGGAAGTCGTTCCAAGTATTAATCCTTGTTTCTCCAAGGGGAAATAAAATAACCCTTGGTGTAGCATCGTTTTCCCACGCTGATTCATATGCAAATCGTGAGCCCTTCTGGAAGGCAGAAGCAGCACCTAGTGATTCAGCTTTGGAGGTCAACTGAACACCACCCTTAAGAGAAACACACAAACACACACACCTTGGCTGCAGAGGGTCATCAGTCATTAGGGAAGAGCCAATACAGGTGAGCTGGCTGGGGAAGTCCAGGCAGTGTTGGCTGGGAAGCCATTTTAGGTAAGGGCAAGTCACCCCTCCCCCACCTACCAAAGGAAGTTGTTGGGAGAAACTGAGAATCCACAGAGCAGCCTGTTAAAAGCGAGGGCAGGTAGTTCGGATAACAATAACGATAACTAAATGGGCTGTTATTGGAAGAAAAATATTGTCATATATAAGTGGCTTACTATAATTAGGAGCAATATACTGTCCAGAATATTTAAGGCATAATGTAAGTTATAAATAGGGAATTAGAAGAGGCATCTTCGATTAGAGCTACAAAGAGCATTGCAAGAAGAAAAGAAAAATCCATTATGAAGGGTGGAAATAACATGATAAATACTGGTGTTCTTATGAAATCAGTCCATGAAAACATTTATTTAATTTCATTTTGAATATTTTTACCCCACCTTTCTCCTTGGAAAAGAACCCAAGGTGGCTTACAATAATGAGGGACAATAGACAGTCCAGAACATTTAAGACATATTCAAGTAAAGAACAGGGAATTATAAGAGGCAGATCAGGTAACATTAGAGCTACAAGGAGAACACAAAAAGCAAAGAAAAATCCATTATGAGGGGTGAAAAGCGACATGGAAAACACTGGTATTCTCATGAAACAGTCAATGCAATCATGAATGACAATCCATTTAAAGTCACATAGAAGAAAGTCCCTTTATTAAGGGAAAGTTTGCCTGAAGAGGAAGGTCTTTGCATGCTTCCGGAAAGACAGCAGAGACGGGGCAGTCCTCACCTCCAGTGGGAGGGAGTTCCAAAGTCTGGGCACAGCAGTTGAGAAGGCCATTTCATGGGTTCTTCTGAGACACTTCCTGATGACCTTAACACCCGATCCGGTTCATACTGTGAGATTCAATCTTTAAGGTAGCTAGCACCCAGGCCATTTTGTGCTTTGTAGGTCAAGGTCAGTACCTTGAATTGTGCCCGGTAAGTGACTGACAGCCAGTAGAGCTGCTTTAGTTAGGGGGGAAATGTGATCTCTGTAATTAACCACATTCAGCAATATTGCTGCTACATTCTGGACTGGTGGATATTTCCTGAGACTTTCCACTGGTAGCCCCACAGAGTGCATTATAGTAGTCCAGCCAAGAGGTCACTAGGGCATGTGTCACCGTGGCCAGAACAGGTTTCTCTGCTCTGCTATGTACAACAATATAGAAACAGACCACACTAAAATAAAAGTGATTCAAAACCATTATAGAGCACAACCCAAAAGGGAGAGGGGATGAAATGAGAACAGAGAGAAAAGGAGATTTTCACCGTATCACCTCAGGAAGGAGTCCTGCCAGGAGGAGAAAGGAGGACTTCTGCCCTGCCAGGGATTATCAGATGTGCTCTCTCTCCAAACAGTTTCCCACACTCCAGTTATCTGGAAGGCTTCTTCCCTGTGAGGAGTGTGTCTTCTCTAAGATGGTTTGTGAGGTGACTGGAGCTTTTTCCACAATCCAGACTTTTCAATAGCTGCTCAAATGTCTGGGTCTCAAGGTGTGTAGAAAAACAAGTGGAACGAAATAAATTCACTCCTCAGTCCTGAAATTAAAATGGCTTCTCTCCTGTGTGGGTCCTGTGATGCCTAGCAAGGTTTGAAGCCTGACTGAACTTCTTTCCACATTCCAGACATTCAGATGGCTTCTCTCCTGTGTGCATTTTCAAGTGTGTAGTCAGGTCTTTAGAATCACTGAACCTCTTTCCACACTCCAGACATTCAAATGGCTTCTCACCTGTGTGGGTCCTGTGATGGCGTGCAAGGCTACTAGAATCACTGAACTTTTTCCCACATTCCTGACATTCAAATGGCTTCTCGCCTGTATGGGTCCTGTGGTGCTTAGCAAGGCTTCCAGAATCACCAAACCTCTTTCCACACTCCATACATTCAAATGGCTTCTCACCTGTGTGGGTCCTGTGATGGCATGCAAGGCTTCCAGAATCACTGAACCTTTTCCCACATTCCTGACATTCAAACGGCTTCTCGCCTGTGTGGGCCTTGTGATGCCTAGCAAGGTTTGAAGCCTGACTGAACTTCTTTCCACATTCCAGACATTCAAATGGCTTCTCTCCTGTGTGTGTTCTCCGGTGTGCCGTCAGGCCTTTAGAACAAGTAAACCTCTTTCCACATTCCAGGCATTCAAATGGCTTCTCTCCTGTGTGGGACCTATGATGCTTAGCAAGGCTTTGAGAATGACCGAATCTCTTTCCACATTCCAGACATTCAAATGGCTTCTCTCCTGTGTGCATTCTCAAGTGTGAAGTCAGGTCTTTAGAATAATTAAACCTCTTTCCACATTCCAGGCATTCAAATGGCTTCTCTCCTGTGTGGGACCTATGATGCTTAGCAAGGCTTTGAGAATGACCGAATCTCTTTCCACATTCCAGACATTCAAATGGCTTCTCACCTGTGTGAGTCCTGTGATGGCTAGCAAGGTGTTCAGAACGACTGAACCTCTTTCCACATTCCAGACATTCAAATGGCTTCTCTCCTGTGTGTGTTCTCCGGTGTGCCGTCAGTCCTTTAGAACAAGTAAACCTCTTTCCACATTCCAGGCATTCAAATGGCTTCTCTCCTGTGTGGGACCTATGATGCTTAGCAAGGCTTTGAGAATGACCGAATCTCTTTCCACATTCCAGACATTCAAATGGCTTCTCGCCTGTGTGGGTCCTGTGATGCCCAGCAAGGTGTGAAGCCTGACTGAACTTCTTTCCACATTCGAGACATTCAAATGGCTTCTCTTCTGTGTGGGTCCTATGATGCTTAGCAAGGCTTTGAGAATGACCGAATCTCTTTCCACATTCCACACATTCAAATGGCTTCTCTCCTGTGTGCATTCTCAAGTGTGTAGTCAGGTCTTTAGAATCACTGAACCTCTTTCCACACCCCAGACATTCAAATGGCTTCTCGCCTGTGTGGGTCCTGTGATGCCTAGCAAGGTTTGAAGCCTTACTGAACTTCTTTCCACATTCCAGACATTCAAATGGCTTCTCTCCTGTGTGTGTTCTCCAGTGTGCCATCAGGCCTTTAGAACAAGTAAACCTCTTTCCACATTCCAGGCATTCAAATGGCTTCTCTCCTGTGTGGGACCTATGATGCTCAGTAAGGCTTTGAGAATGACCGAATCTCTTTCCACATTCCAGACATTCAAATGGCTTCTCGCCTGTGTGGGTCCTGTGATGGGTAGCAAGGTGTGAAGCCTGACTGAACTTCTTTCCACATTCGAGACATTCAAATGGCTTCTCTTCTGTGTGGGTCCTGTGATGCTTAGCAAGGCTTTGAGAATGACCAAATGTCTTTCCACATTCTAGACATTCAAATGGTTTCTCACCTGTGTGGGTCCTGTGATGGGTAGCAAGGTTTGAAGCCTGAGTGAACTTCTTTCCACATTCGAGACATTCAAATGGCTTCTCTTCTGTGTGGGTCCTGTGATGCTTAGCAAGGCTTTGAGATTGACCAAATGTCTTTCCACATTCTAGACATTCAAATGGCTTCTCACCTGTGTGGGTCCTGTGATGGGTAGCAAGGTTTGAAGCTTGAGTGAACTTCTTTCCACAATCCAGACATTTAAATGGCTTCTTGCCTGTGTGGGTCCTGTGATGCTTAGCAAGGCTTCCAGAATCACTGAATCTCTTTCCACACCCCAGACATTCAAATGGCTTCTCTCCTTGGCGAATTTTCCTATGGAAAAGAAGCTTTGATCTGCTAGTCAAAGAATTTCCATTCATGGTGTGCTCACAATTCATTTCCTCTCCTTCACATATTTTTCCTCTAAGCTTCTTCCTTCTGGTTTGATTCTCAGCACCCTCTTTTGCATCTGTACATTCAACCTCTCTCTCTGGCGCTTGGTGTCCTTCTTTTTGAGTTCTTCTCTACAGGATTTTGCCTGCTAAAAACAGGCAAGATATAAGTGACCACGGAAAACAAAATGCCAAATCCATTAACAGACCCAACAAACTGCCATGGAGGGTTCAGGGGAATGAATCCCAGATCTGGGGGGGGGGGGGTGTCCCACCACCCAGAACATCCTTAGTGAAGAGGCCAATTGCGGCACCAATGAAGATGCTGAGCAAAACCAGGGGATTTATCACACTCCTCCTGTAACAGTATGTGAGGGAAATTTGTGGTGGGAAAACCCATGTGGGTTCCAGCATCAGAAGTGAATACAATTTATTCCATAGCCTTTATATGTTTTTATATCATTTTGGATCTAACTCACAGAAAGTTGCACTGGGTCTTCCCTTCTCTTCCAAAGGAATTTATGGTGCTTCTGGTTACCTTCAAAGCAACCACTCAGGTGGTCTTGGTTATTTGGAAGGAACATTGCTTCTCATCCCCAGGAAATATCAGATACATATCTATAGTTTGAGATACAGAGTTTCACAGTAATATCTGTGAAGAATCCTGGGATTATATCACTCCATGTCAGGAAATGATGATCAGTGTATAAAGGAGGGGAAGAGCCCTTCCTGAGTGCCTCCCCCATCTTGGAAGGATCATAGAATCACAGAGTTGGAAGAGTCCGCAAGGGCCATCTACTCCACACCCCCTGCTATGCAGGAACCCCCATCACAGTATTTCCGACAGATGGCCATCCTGCCTCTGCTTAAAAACCTCCAAAGAAGGAGACTCCACCAGCCTTTGTGGCAACATATTCCACTGGCGAACAGCTCTAACCGTCAGGAAATTCTTCCTGATGTTCAAGTGGAATCTCTTTTCCTGCTGTTTGGAACCATTGCCCCGCGTCCTAGTCTCTGAAGCCATGGGAAATAAACCTGTTACCTCTTCAATATGACATCCATTCAAATATTTAAACATAGCTATCATATCCCCTCTCAGTCTTCTTTTTGAAAGGCTAAACATTCCCAGTTCCCTAAGCCGTTCCTCATAAGACATTTCCTCCAGATCCTCAACCATCCTGGTCGCCCTCCTCTGCACCCGCTCGAGGTTGTCTATATCCTTTTAAAACACAGAACAGGACCCAGTACTCCAGGTGGGGTCTGACCAGAGCAGAATAGAGTGGCACTATCACTTCCCTTGATCTAGACATGATGCTTCTGTTGATGCAACCAAGAATCGCATTGGCTTTCCTGGCCGCCCCATCACACTGCTGACTCATGTTCAATTTGTGGTCCACCAAGACCCCCAAATCCCTTTCACAGCTACTATTCTCCAGCCAGGTATCTCCCATCCTATATTTGTGCAATTCATTCTTTTTACCTAGATGTAGCACCCTACATTTCCCTCTGTTGAACTCCGTTCTGTTAGCTTTGGCCCAGCACTCTAATCTGTCAAGGTCCTTTTGGATTATCATCCCATCCTCTAGGGCAGTGATGTCGAACCTATGGCACAGGTGCTAAAGGTGGCACTCAGAGCCCTTTCTGTGGACCCCTGACATCACTCCTTCATAGCCACCTGTATACAGGTTAAATTACTGTATTGGCACTTTGCAAAAAAATATATATACTGGGTTTTGAATTGCAGTTTGAGCAGTAGGTCTCTAAAAGTTTAGCCATCAGTGCTCTAGGGAATTAGCAACCCTTCCCAATTTGGTATCATCTGCAAATTTAATTAGCATACTCTCTATTCCTTCCTCCAAGTCATTATTAAAGATATTGAACAGCACTGGACCCAGAACAGAACCCTGGGGCACCCCAAGGGTAGAAGGAGGGAAGGCCAGGAACCAAAGGAAAGGCAAACACCCCACTTTCGGAATAATGAGAAACAGGAGGAGGGGAAGAGGCAGGTGAGGAACCTTCCTAGTAGCGCAGTTAGCACTAAGGGGGGTGGGATAGGAAGAGAAACCAACCCACAAACTCAAAGGAACCAGTTATGATCCTTTAATGATTCTTGGGTTCACCTTCGACCCCCCCCCCCAACTTGCTTCTGGTTTCCCCAGTCACTCCCCCCAAGGACATTTTGATGGCTGAACTGGGCGAGGAGGGGTGTAAGAGATGGGGGGGGGAGAATCAATGGACACCCCCCCAAAAGCCCTCTTTCCGATCCCTCTCCCAAAGGCCCTCCCTGGTGACCTGGAGGACGAAGGACACCCCCCAAAACCCCCCACTGATCAGTTTTTGCCCCCCCCTGGCTGCGCCCCCCCAGGCCCTTCCTGTTGGAGGGTTCCCTTGATGGACCTTCAGGCAGGAATAAACCTCAACACAGGCGCTGCTTTTTTAGCTCGGGAGTAACGGGACCCCCCCCCCCGTTTCCAGTCCCGTTCCTTTCCTCCTCCTCCTCCCTCCTGGAAAAGTAACGCCCGTTCCTTTTCAGACCAACGCCCCAGCTCTCATGGGGAGGGGGGCTGGGAGGGCCAACACGGGGGCCACAGGCTGGAGGGGGGGGCTTTTCCAAGAGACGATTCTCCCGCCAGAAAACTTGGGAAAATTGATATCTAGATGTAAAAAGCTTAAAGGAGGCGAAATTCTCTCACCCCTGCCCGGCCATGCCTGGCGATGGGAGTTGTAGTCCAGAAGAGGCGGTGGCGCGCTTCTCCCTCCCCATCCAGATGCGAGGAGGAGGAGGAGCAATTTCGCCTCCCCAGCCCTTATTTCCTTCCTCTCTAGGAATTTCCCCAAGCTCGGCTGCTTTTAACCCTCTCCCAGCCATGCCTCTTTTTGGGATTGGGGTGTCTTTGGGGTTTGCAGGTGTTTGGATTCCTTCAGGAAAGGAAGCCAAGCCCTGGCGTGTGCTGGAAAGATAATTTGATTTCGGAGTGGATGTGAACATAAGTAATCCATAAAACACTCTCCTGCCTTAAAGCTTCTTTAGACAGTGTGACCCATTTTAAAAAAAGCCCCCAAAGAGAAAAAAAGGACCAGGAATTGGAATCATGGCTGGGTGGGAAGGGACCTTGGAGGTCTCGGGTGTTTTTGGCCCAGTTATCCAAGTTTGTCAGGCCCCATCATTCTACTTGGCCCTCTGATTTGGAGTAGATGTGAGAACACGTGTAGCATCCTTTTCCCACCCTGATTCATATGCAAATCTTGAGCCATTCTGGCAGGCAGGAGAGGCACCAAGTCGGCCAGGTATGGAGGTTAATTGAACACCACCCTTAAGAAAGAAAAAAATAATCATCTGAGCAGGATAGACCCCCCCCCCCAAATTGGCTGCAGAAGGACATCAGTCCTTAGGGAAAAGCCGATACAGGTCTCCTGGCTGGGGAAGTCCCGGTAGTGTTGGCCGTGAAGCCGGAGAAGGCATTTTAGGGAAGGGCAAGTCACCACCAGCAGCAGCAGCATCCGGTGTAAAAAAATAAAATAAAGGGACGGTATTGACAGAAACAGTGAACATAAGAACCTAAGAAGAGCCATCATGCCGGATCAGGCCAAAGGGCCATCTAGTCCAGCTTCCTGTTGAAAGCAATGAATTTAATTTATGGGGTTCATCGCTGGCGTGCTGTCGGCTTCACATAATGCAATTAGCAGTCTGAGTCTTTTGTAGACAGAAAAGATTTATTGGTTGCAACCAGGGAATTCTCACTCTACACAGATCGAATGACAATTCCAATGGACCCAGAGAAAACATCAGGTCTTATAGGATTACATTTCTGCTCCTTCCCCCTCCCATCTGCATCTTACGTCATATGCATCGGTTACACAGATCAAACATTAATTGGTACTCATTATTTTGCACCTCCTGGCAACAACTAAATATTTTAATTGGAGTGTCTGTTTGAACTGACCAGCACAGAGATACACGGGAGCTAAGCGTTTTATGACCCTGGAAGTTGACAATTGATGGATAGCAGCTGTTCTCTCGGCCGAGAGAGATAAGACTTTTCTTGGCTCAGCTATGCCCAATTAAATTGTACAAAGCTCCAACTAGCACAGAAAAACAATTCCTATTGCTGTTTGCTCAGCTAATTTTACAACAGGGCCCCCCTTTCCCAAAGTTTGCAGGAATAAAGAATACATGTGTGAATAATAAAGGAAATATATATGTAAATACATAATTTGTATGGCTTATACCTTGTTTGTGCCCACATTATACAGGGCACAGCCTGGGATATATATATTGTTATGAGGCCTGTCAATATGCCTGTGGCCCACTAATACAGCTATAGGCTTGATCCATACCCTTCAAATATGCCTGTGGGCCACTAATACAGCTATAGGCTTGATCCATACCCTTCACTGTATCTCACAGTGGCCCCACCAGATGCGTTTGAGAGCGCATGAGACTAGATATCTGTCTCCTGATACCACTCCCCTGCATCTGGCCCTTGAAGTACCCCAGTTTTAAGCCTGGAGATGACATATCTCCCCATCATGATTTGTCACCTGGGACGGACTTTTCCTCCTCCATGAATCTGTCCAATCCCCTTTTGAAGGTATCCAGGCCAGATGCCATCACCACATCCTGTGGGAGGGAGTTCCACAGACTAACAACACGCTGGGTGAAAAAAAATTTTATTTTGTCTGTTCTCACTCTACCAACCCTCAATTTGAGTGGATATTCCCTAGTTCTGGTACAGTGGTACCTTGTATAAAGGAATTAATTCGTTCCAAATGAAATTATGTTAAGCAAATTTTCCTTTATACAAATTTCCCATAGGAATGCATTGAAACAGAGTGATCCCATTTTTATGTTGTACGGATTCTCCCCATAGGGGATTATGTTAAGCAAATTTCCCCTATCTCCAGAATTTTTTATGTTGTACAAATTTTATGTTATACAAGCTGTTTGTTATACAAGGGTCCACTGTATTTTGTGAAAGGGAGAAGAGCATCCTTCTATATCCACTTTACTCATGCCTCTTGCATTGTCCGTCTGCAAGGCTTCAAACAGCTGGGCAGCGCTACAAGTCGGGTGTAAAAAAGAAGCAGAATAGCTGGCAACAGAGGCCAGGGTGGGACGTCTGGCCCTTCCTCACCCGTCTTCCTCCTCCTGCCCGCCTCCCCTCCCCGTCTCTGGCTTCCCTCCCTTCTCCAAGGTTCCTCCGGCCCGTCTTTAGAGGATGCCATCGGCTGCTTCCTGATCGATTTCGGGCTCTTTGGATTCCTGCAGGCCTTTCTCAGTGGCCCCGTCTCCCTCTCTGCACCCCATAATAAGCCCTTTTGCTTATTGCTGACTTGTTTCCCTGTTGTTTTTTTGTCTTTAGCTTTTCCAGGGTCTGGAGGGAAAGCCAAGTCAGAGGTAAAGAGTCCCAAGGGCCTTGCGAGGCTCCCGCCCGGGGGTGATTCCTCCTGTATTTTGGCAAGGGATCGTGTTTTGAACTAGCTCAAGAAACACCGGATCACAAGGGGAGGTTGTGTGTGTGTGTGTGTGGGGGGACAGAGCAGTGGGCCATCCCAGAAGAACAAGGGATCAGTCTGAGACCTAGACCCGGCGGAAGAACCTGGTCATTCCTTACATGGCTGGAGTGTCGGAGAAGCTTAAAAGGATTTTTGGCAAACACAACATCCCTGTTTATTTCAAACCCACAAACACACTAAGGCAGAGACTTGTCCACCCAAAGGATCCTATACCAAACCATAAAAGGAGCAATATAGTATATGCGGTCCAATGCAGGGAGGAGTGTTCAGACCTCTACATTGGAGAAACTAAACAGCCATTAAACAGAAGGATGGCCCAATACAGGAGGGGTAACAGCTCAGGACCAGAATCTTATTTATTATATTTATTATTATTTATTTATTTAAATACTTATATCCCGCTCCATCTTCCCAACGGGAACTCTGGGCGGCTAACAGCGCAAGAAGCTAAAAAGCTAAAAAGGCTAAAAAGCTAAAAATAACAAGGCCACCAAGCAAGGGCAGCGGAAGGCAAGATGGCGGCAGACGGTAAGAGCAAAGAAAAGAAAGAGAAACTAACTAATGAGGACACCAAATGCTTCTTTGAAGAGGAAGGTCTTCAAAGCCCTCTTAAAGGCGGGCAGGGACTCCAGCAGGCGCAGCTCTGGAGGGAGATGGTTCCAGAGCGAGGGCCCCACCACAGAGAAGGCGCGGTTCCGCGTACGCGTTTTCCGCGCCTCTCTGGGTGTGGCCACTCTCAAGGAGCGCGCCTGCGACGATCTCGTGGGTCTGGATCCGGATGCCCTCTGGGAGATGCGCTCCGCCAGGTATCCTGGTCCCAAGCCGTGGAGGGCCTTGAAAACCAAGACCAGAACCTTGAACCTGATCCGGAAGACAACGGGGAGCCAATGCAGGCGGACCAGGACTGGGGTGATGTGCTCGAATCTACGAGCACCCACCACCAGCCTGGCCGCCGCATTTTGCACCCGCTGTAACCTCCGGACCAGGGTAAAGGGCAACCCCACGTAGAGGGCATTGCAATAGTCGATCCTCGAGATCACCAGGGCCTGCACGACTGTCCTCAGGGAGGACTCGTCAAGGTACTGACGGATCTGGGCGATCCTGCGGAGATGGAAAAAAGCGGCCCTGGAGACGGCCATCACCTGGGCTTCCAGGGAGAGGGCCGAATCCAGGACCGCGCCCAGATTCCTGGCCCTGTCTGTAGGCTGGAGGGAAGTACCCCCCAGACTAGGGAGGGGGCCATTGTACCGAGATGAAGGCGCCCCGAAGAACAGAACCTCCGTCTTCTCCGGATTAAGCTTGAGCCGGTTATCTCTGGTCCATTCCAGTACGGCCTCCAGGCACAGATCGAGGGAGCGAACCGCCTTCTCTGCAGACGTAGAAAAGGAGATATAGAGCTGCGTGTCATCAGCGTACTGATGACAGCGAACTCCATATCTCCTGATGACCTCCCCCAGCGGCCTCATGTAAACATTGAACAGCACGGGGGAGATTGCCGACCCCTGGGGCACCCCACAAGGGAGAGTCCAAGGAGCCGACAAGACATCCCCCAGCTGTACCCTCTGAGTCCGGCCGCCAAGGAAGGAACGGAGCCAGGCCAAGGCCTGACCACCAATTCCCGCCTCAGCGAGCCGGGCCAGAAGGTTACCGTGGTCGACGGTATCAAAGGCTGCTGAGAGATCAAGGAGGACGAGCAGGGAGGAACTCCCCCTGTCGGCCTCCCTGAGGAGGTCCTCCTGCAGAGCGACCAGGGCGGTCTCGGTTTCGCGAAGAGGCCTGAATCCAGACTGGAAGGGGTCCAGGATATGATTTAACTCCAGGTATGACTGGAGCCGGAGAGCAGCCACCCCCTCGACAACCTTGCCCAGGAAGGGAACAATGGCGATCGGACGGAAGTTGGAAAGATCGTCTGTCGCCAAGCCAGGTTTCTTAAGAATGGGTTTTACCACGGTCTCCTTCAGGCGGGAAGGGAAACAACCCTCCCGAAAGGAGGCCGTGGCGATGGAAGAAAACCACTCTGGCATGTTCCCCTCGGCAGATTTTATAAGCCAAGCTGGGCAAGGGTCAAAGGGAGTGGCCGCCGGCCGGCAACGAGCCATAGCTCTGGAGGCCTCCGCTGAAGAGACCGGCCCGAACTCGTCCAGGAGGGGAGAACGGAGGGGTGAGGCACTGGAAGACCCAAAGGATGGACTAGAGCAGCTGGGGGGCAAGTCGGAACGGATGGCCTCAATTTTTGATCTAAAATGGGCTGCAAATTGCTCACTAGTGAAATCACTAGGAGGAGGCCGCAGCTGACTGGGATTGGAGAGGTCTCGAACCACCCGGAATAACTCTGCCTGGCGGCTCGAGGCCTCCCCAATTCTCAGGGAGGCATAAGATCTTCTAGCGTCCCTGATCGCGCGAAGATAGCGGCCAGTCAGCTGTTTAAGGGCAGCCCTATTCACTTCCGTCCGGTTCGCCCTCCATATGACCTCCAGTCTCCTACGTTCTTGCTTCATCGACCGCAGCTCCTCCGTGAACCACGGGGAGGAGCGGCCTCGACATCGTAGGAGACGCTTAGGGGCGATCCGGTCTATCGCCCCGGCGGCACCAACATACCACCTTTCCACCAGGGCATCAACCGGATCATCTGCCAGACCGCCAGAGAGCTCCCCGAAGACCTCCATAAACCTTGTAGGGTCCAGGAGCCTACGGGGGCGAGCCCAGGTGTAAGAAGGGCGCTCCCCGCGGGGTGGGGGGGCGATCGACAGGGAAAATTTTAGCAGGTAATGGTCCGACCATGACACGGGCAGGGGCAAAATGTCCCCAACCCCCAGACACGAATCCGGCGACATAGAGGAAAAGACCAGGTCTAGGGTGTGGCCAGCTCTATGGGTGGGGCATAAAACATGCTGAGATAAGTTCATGGAAGCCATGGATTCCATGAATTCCAGAGCCGCACCAGAGAGTTCCCCCTCGGCATGCAAGTTGAGGTCCCCAACCACCAAAAGGCGGGGCGACCTCAACAAAGCAGCCGAGATGAACTCAGCGATCTCTGGTAGGGATTGTGCTGGGTTGCGGGGAGCACGGTACACCAGCACAATGCCAAACTTATCTCGCTGACCCACAGATAGATGGAGGCATTCCACCCCAGAACACACCATTGTCGCAGACCTACTAACACAAAGGGATTCCCTGTAAACAATGGCCTAACCCTAACCCTAACCCCTACCCTCCGATCTGCCTGCCCACTGAACCTGAAACCCGGGTGGGCACAGGAGAGAGAGGGAGGCCCCGCCCTCCGCGCCCACCCAAGTCTCGGTGATACACGCCAGGTCGGCGCGCTCATCCAGGATGGAATCGAGGATGAGCGGGGTCTTATTGTGCACCGACCTGGCGTTAATCAGCAGGCAGGTCAGACCGGAGGCGCTGGCGGGATGGCACCCAGGTAGATGGCGGTGGACGAAGGGATCAGAACGGGGGACAGGCCTTAGATGCCGGACCCTAGTTCTTCTTACCCGACCGATCCCACCGTCCAGAGCGTACCTCCCACGGCCAGACACCACAGAGATACGAGTCCCTGCCGACATGGTGGCCTAGGAAGGGGAAGAGAAGGGGGGAAAAAAAAACACCAAACAGTTACAATGTTATAAAAGCAATACAATTAACAACAACAAAAGTACACTACAAGAAGTGTAATATATATATAATGGAAACTATAACAAAACGCGATAAAACTAAAAAACACAGTAAAAAAGGAAAATACAAAAGAGAGTAGGCACATAGCCAGAGCAGTGTGGAAGAACAAGGAGGGGGGTGGGGTGGGGAAAGAAGATACAGAGACGAGGTCGGCTGGTGGCACAGAGGGGGTGGAGCGAACCGACCTGATCGGGGAGCTACAGGAGGGGGGGTGGTGAGCAGGGGGGACAGGCGCTTCCAGAGCGTCGGGGGATACAAATCCAAGTCCGGACAGTCAGGAAAAATGGCCAATCCCCCCGAGGGTTCAGATTGAAATCCAGGCCCCCATCCGTGCCATTCCGCGGGCGGGTCCTCTACAGCGGCGGCGATGGCAGGGCCCCAACGGCACCTGGGTGGGGTCTACCAGAGCGTCGACGGAGGTGGGACCGCAACGTCCACCAGGTCGCTCCGGCCTGCGGCGGTGGTTTCTCCAGGGGGGCGGCGGCGGTGGTGGGGCCGCGCCGACTCCCTTGACCGTGCCAGCCCACAGGCGGAGCCTCTGGGGGGCGGCAGTGGCAGGGCCGCGGCGGCACCAAGACAAGGTCCTCCATGCTGCAGCGGCCTCCCAGGGGTGGCGGCAATGGATGACCGCAGGAGAATTGCAGGCCGAGCAGGTGAATACATCGGCATCTTGCCAACCAGCGAAGACAGTCTCAGGAACCCTACGCCCCTAAAACCCCCCTTCGAGGCCCTGGCAGGCCCAAAGGAAGAAAATTAGGCATAAAGAACTGAATTAGGCAGCATAAAAAGGAACACAGAGTGCAGCAAGCACTGGAGGCTGCAGCTGCCGTCCGCCATCTTGGTATATTTTATGGTCTTGAGTTCCAGCAAAGGCTAGGCTGGCTGGCTCAGCTGGTCACAGCAGATGGAATGAAGTGCCGGAGTTGGAGCCAGTTCCGACATCAGGCTTTCCTTTTTAAATATGCCTTGGATCAAATAATCCTGGTAAATGTCTATATACCTCTGTGAAGATTCTCAGTCATCCAGGTGAGTTTACCTGGAAGTTGAGTCATGGCTACTGGACTTCTTTTTTGAGAGATAGAAACGTTTCGCTGTTCATCCAAACAGCTTCATCGGTCTGAATACAGCTAGTGCAAAACCTCCTTCTTATAGTCAGCTTTGACCTCTGATCTGAATTAGGCTTATAAGATGAACAATGGCCTGAATAGGCTCGTTAGGGAGACAATAGTATCCATAGCCTTAAGGTGAACAATGGCCTAAGGTGCTGAAACCCATCAAGAATGGGTCGTTAACTATGGCGAAGGCATTTTGATTTGCCTGGGTACTTTGGAAAGCACAGACTGATAAGTAGCAGATAGACTATGCCGGAGCCCTCCACCTCTGTTGAGGGAGGTGTTTTCAATGCTCACATGAATGGCTTCCCTTACTCCTCTCTCAAACCACCTCTCTTCTCTGTCTGATATGTGTACATCCTCATCTTTAAAAGAGTGCCCTTTCTCCTTCAAATGGAGGTGTACTGCTGATTCTGGTCCTGAGCTGTTGCCCCTCCTATGTTGGGCCATCCTTCTGTTTAATGGCTGTTTAGTTCCGACCTTATTTTTCCAAGCTGATTCCCCCCCCCCCCTTGACGGAGGAGATAAGGCAGTGTTTTTCAACTTTTTTGGGGCAAAGGCACACTTGTTTCAAGAAAAAAATCACAAGGCACACCACCATTAGAAAATGTTAAAAAATTTAACTCTGTGCCTATCAGACACACACAAACACACTTCTCACCCCCCCAAACAACAACAACAAATCCATCCTCCAGCCCAGGCTCTCCCAAGGCATCCCTATCAAAATGTCCGCCTGCCCTCACCTTCCCCCTCCCTCCTCCTGGCACTTTTTTTCAGAGGAACTTGCAAACCCAGGAAGGTGGGGCTGGGGGAGGCTCTTCATATACGACCCCCAACCCCCATTTTTTTACCCCTTCCAGTATAAGCCTCCCTTCTCTTCCCCTCCCGCCTCCTTCCAGCCAGGCAGCCACAGGGCCCGGAAGGGACCCCCCATCCCCTTCTCCTCCCTACGTCCTAGGAATCCCCTCCTCAGCCTCCCACGTCCTCTCCTTTATTTACCCCCCCCCACAAAAATGACCATTGTCAACGGCCGGCCGCTCCCCACCCTTAAAAGAGGGGTGTGCACGTGCGCTCCTACCTGGCTCGGCAGGGGCGCGCACCCACCCTTGGGAGGCAAACAGTGAGTGCGCAAGGCGGGGGAGGGAGGGAGGGGGGTTCGGTGAGCGAGGAGGGGGAACCAACCCCACGAACCTTTAAGAGCGGCTTCTGGAGCGCCCTTTGCCGCAATGTGCCTGCGCGGGTCTCTCGGCTCTCTCTCACTCTCTCGCTCTCCAGTCTCCTCCTCCTCCTCCTCCTCCTCCCTTATTTCTTCTCCTTCCCCGCCCACGGCCAGCCTTTCCTTGCCGGTGCACAAAGCACGCCGGGAAAGGTAGTCCGCTCTCCTCCCCAGGACCGCGTCACAGACCTGCGGGAGGAACTACATCTCCCAAGAAAGCCTTGCGGCAGGTGGCTTCTTTCTGGACGCCCCGCCTTCCTCCGGCTCGCTGGCGCCACACCGCTGCCTTGGTCACGAGCGAGATGCAGGGGGGGCATTGCTGGTGTAGGGAGAATTTTTCCCACGGCACACCAGGCAACATCTCGTGGCACACTACTGTGCCACGGAACAGTGGTTGAAAAACACTGAGATAAGGCCTAGGGGGGATTCTGCCTTCCGCTACTCTCCAACCCTTTTCACTTAAATGAGATCTGGTGTCAGAACCACAAATTTCTGGCTGGAGGTTAACTCCTGCGAAAGCTCTCCTTCCTGGGGTGTCGCGTTGGCAACGTTAAAATCCCCGATTGACACACACACACTCTGGGGGTACGTTTGTAGCCCCGCTCCCAGGCCTGTCTTTTTTGTCTACTGTATACTGTAAGCTCCTTGAGGACAGAGCCCTCAACCTGATATGTATGTGTGTGTCTGTCTGTCTCTGTGTTTTGTGCAGCATCTGGCACAATGCAGATAATAAATTTTGACTGATTCGGGTGTTCACTAAACGGATCTATCTGAGATACAGTCCAGGGGAAGGGTTGTTTCTGG